>BLSH010544484.1:294914-306137 GCA_018402905.1 Glandirana rugosa | reverse complement strand
CGGGTCCCAAACTCGTGGGATTGTCTAAACGGTTCACCTCACTTCTACACCCCGACCGTCGGGATCTACAGTGACGAGGGAGATTGTCGACCCTCTCCAGCTGGGTCATGCCCAGCCCCCCTCCACCACATGCCAAACTCTGGCACCAAGGGAGACAGCAAAACATTTGGTTGAGGCTATCCTGGCGACAAATTATTCTATCAGTCCTTCTGATTATAGAATCCCCAATTACCACCAATTATCTAAGCCTACTTGCACTACCCCCACCACACCTACTAGATGGGCTGCTCTCCCAGCTGTTAGAGGGAGCAGTGACATCTAGGGCTGCCAGCCCCACATCTTCACTCCACTTGGCAAATCTGTTAGGGTGCTCAAACCCTGGGCTGGCCTACCTTTTCTGTGAGCCCCTACCACTCCCTCTAACTGTATTAACCCATATACCTACCTTATAATCTGCACTTAACCCTCCACCCTCCCCATTAACCCTACTAGCCACCCTTTCAAGGTTGTCAGTTCAGCCCAGTGTTGCAATTCGCTCCTCCAGACCTCTAATGTGAGCTTCCAGAAGGGCAACCCGCTCACATCTGTCGCAGCGGTATCCATCCTGGAGCTGTTACTCCATTGTTACATACATGCGGCACACTGTGCACTGTACAAACATAGTTAATTTCAGAGTTAATGGCATCTGAATACACTTTTCAAGGTGAGAGTTTCCTTTTGTCTTATTCTCTTCCTCTCGCAAATTCTTACGTGATGGCTATAAAAAATCTGGAGCTAATTGTTAATGAACACAGTAGATAGCAGATGCTCACATATGTACACCATTCACTTTTCTATGCACATAATAAAAGCAACTTTGAGCAACTGCTTAGAACAATAAGTATGGTGATATTGTACATGTAGAGTTAACTACAAGCCACCTGCTCATTCCATTGTTCCCTGTTACAAAATACATTGCTACTTGTTGTGCTCTGTGATTTGCAATATTTATTGTTCTATGGCTATGTTATAAATATTGCTAGTTTATTTACATTGTTAAAAAGAACATCTGATTTCATTTTTTTCTGAAAGAAAAACATAACAATGTTGCATGCCTGAGGTGCAGAGGTTTTTAATCTGCCCTTGTCCTTATTTTATCACCACTCCATGCAAAGAGCCCCCTTTTTGTCTTTTGTTTTGTTACATTAAACATAGAGGTTAAACATCTGTTTCCCCAAAGGCATTTGTGATAGGCCATAAATGCTTTGAATGCTCCCAGGTTTTTTCAGTAGCTAAAAATGTACGCTGTGAGAATTTTACAAAAGCAAAGGTTTATGCATAAACATGATTTGATCTGAGATTAAAAAGTAAAAAAAAAAAAATTGATAATTGTCTATGCACAAACAGACTTAAGTTAACAATGAGACAATTTGTTCTCACTTCATGCCATCTGTGTGTAGCTCAGATGTGAGTAATTATCAATGATAGTGAAAAATGTTTCAATTTGTCCTTAAGGGCTTATACCCCTGTACATTCAGAACATTCACTGTGTGGAATATACACTTCATAGGGACTCTTTGTAGCTGTGTTCTCAACTAAATTCAGTTATCAAAGAATAAGTCCAGAATAAGTGCATCATGAACACATATTGACCTGTTTTGTTGAGGTCTGAATTTTAAGGCTTCATTCACATGGCTGTAAAAAAAAAAACATGTACAAGTGTATTTTTAATTACGGATCTTAACACAGCTGCATTGTTTTCAATAAAGCCATTTACACAGGTGCGTAAACATGGGTTGCATTCATTCGTAACACAGAATCCACAAATATGTGTCTTATGTGGGGTACACATAAGGAAATCAGGTGAATGATCGTTTGGTTTTCCTTGCAGTTTCACAGCAAATTGGAACCGATGAATGAAAATTTATATGTAAATTCTCGTATGACAAAGGCTTTTTTTTTGTTGCTTATTGTTTCTAATTATGTGCAGTCTTTCTTTTCTGATTTTTCTTGTACGAAAATCATACTAAAATGGTACACATTAAATGAAAATTGTTTGTTCTTTTCCCGTACGAGAAAAATTTCGGAGTTTGTCCCTTCGTACGAAAAGTCAGAATCAGCTGTCAAAAGTTGTGTAGATACTATACGAAAATCGTACGAAAGTTCCTCAGATGTTCGCCCGATTTTCTTATAGTGTGTACGAGCCTTAAGAACATGAGCTTTACGCATGTACATGTATATACATTTATAAGCATGTAAATTAAGCCCTTCAATACAGGGTACTTAAACCCCCTTCCTGCCCAGACCAATTTTCAACTTGCAGTGCTCTCACACTTTGAAAGCCAATTACTCAGTCATGCAACACTGTACCCAAACAAAATGTTTATCTTTTTTTCACACAAATAGAGCTTTCTTTTGGTGGTATTTAATCACCACTGGGTTTTTTATTTTTTGCAATATAGGTGAAAAAGAGTGAACATTTTGAAAAAAAAACACTTTATTTTAGTTTCTATTATAACATTTTGCAAATAAGTATTTTTGTCCATAAATTTGGATTGAAATTTATACTGCTACATATCTTTGGTAAAAATAACTCAAATTAGTGGATATTATTTAGTCTGTGTGAAAGTTATAGAGTCTACAAGCTATGGTGCAAATCATTGATAATTGATCACACCTGATGCATTGGCAGCCTATCTAATTTATTGAGGCCCTGAAATGTCAGGACAGTACAAATACTCCCCAAATGACCCCTTTTTGAAAAGTAGACAGTCCAAGGTATTTAGTAAGAGGCATGATAAGTTTTTTGAAATTGTAATTTGTTCCCTCAATTCTTGGGAAAATGAATAAATTATTATTATTTTTTTTTTTCTCACACACAGCATATGCATACTTCCAATTACACCCGAAAAGCACCGTCAGGCATTCTAGGAGCATAAATGACACATCTAATTTCCTGATGACCTATCACACTTTTGAAGGTCCTGGAGCACCAGGACAGTGTATTTACCCATAAAATGACAGCATTTTGGAAAGCAAACACCCCAACTTATATTCAATTATTTTACACAAAATTGTCATAATAACAATCTATTTCTCACGCACAGTTTAATTCCAATTACACACCAAAACACATTCTGTTACTCCTCTTGAGTATGGCGATACCACATGTATGAGACTTTTTCACAGCCTGGCCACATACAGAGGCCCAACATGCAGGGAACACCATCGGGCATTCTAAGAGCATAAATTACACATATAATTTCCTAACAACCTATCCCACTTTTTTACACAAAGTTGTCAATTCGTAAGATATTTCTAACACATAGAATGTACATAGCAAAAATTACCCCCCAAAATACATTTTGCTACTCCTCCTGAGTATGGCAATACCACATGTGTGAGACTTTTGCACAGCCTTGCCACATAGAGAGGCCCAACATACAGGGAGCACTGTCAGGCGTTCCAGGAGCATAAATGACACATCTAATTTCCTGATGACCTATCACACTTTTGAAGGTCCTGGAGCACCAGGACAGGGGAATTACCCATAAAATGACCCCATTTTGGAAAGCAAACACCCCAACGTATATTCTATAAGGCATGGGCTGCAGATAGGTACTCAGGTACTCTTATGGGGTGTAGATAGGTACTCGGGTACTCTGATGGGCTGGAGACGGGTACTCAGGTACTCTGATGGGCTGCAGATAGGTACTCGGGTACTCTAATGGGCTGGAGACAGGTACTCTGGTACTCTGCTGCACTGCATATAGGTGCTCTGGTACTCTGAGCTGGAGACAGGTACTCGGTTACTCTGATGGTCTGCAGATAGGTACTCTGGTGTTCTGGGCTGAGGATAGGTACTCGGGTACTCTGATGGGCTGAAGATAGGTACTTTGGTAATCTGGGCTGGAGACAGGCACTCTGGTACTCTGATGGGCTGGAGATAGGTACTCAGGTACTCTGGGCTGAGGATAGGTACTTGAGTACTCTGGGCTGGTGACAGGTACTCGGGTACTCTGATGGGCTGGAGACAGGCACTCTGGTGGGCTGTAGATAGGTACTCAGGTACTCTGATGGGCTGGAGATAGGTACTTTGGTAATCTGGGCTGGAGACAGGCACTTGGGTACTCTCATGGGCTGGAGATAGGTACTCAGGTACTCTGGGCTGAGGATAGGTACTTGGGTACTCTGGGCTGGAGACAGGTAATCGGGTACTCTGATGAGCTGGAGACATGTACTCTGGTGGGCTGTAGATAGGTACTCGGGTACTCTGATGGGCTGGATATAGGTACTTTGGTACTCTGGGCTGGTGACAGGTACTCAGGTACACTGATACGCTGGTGACAGGTACTTGGGTACTCTGATGGGTTGTGACAGCTACTCGGGTACTCAAATGGTCTACAGATAGGTACTCGGATACTCCGGGCTGGGGACAGGTACTCAGGTACTCTGAGGGGTTGTGACAGGTACTCGGGTACTCTGATGGGCTGGTGACAGGTACTTTGGTATTCTGATGGTATGTAGATAGGTACTCAGGTACTCTGGGCTGGTAACAGGTACCAGGGTATGCTGATAGGCTGGAGACAGGTACTCGGGTACTCTGATGGGCTGGTGACAGGTACTCAGATACTCAGATGGGCTGGTGACAAGTACTCTGATAGGCTGGTGACAGGAACTCTGATGGGCTGGTGACAGGTCCTTTCTATTACTGGGGGCAATCAGCATGTATTGGTGTGTACTGTCATCGGTAACTAGATGTTACCGCAATCTCCTCCTCACATACTGATCGGTAACAGCTAGTTACCGTGGTTTGTTTACATTCTGTGACCGGCTGTGATTGGAGACAGCCGGTCACGTGGTAATGAGTACATTTCAGAGTGACATGCCTCATCCCTGATCGCTACTCTGTGGGCTCCTTGGACACAGCAGGTCACATTGTAAAGAGCCATTTTTATTGGCTCTATACACTGACCGGGGTGGGCTGTGTCCTGAGGGACACACCTCATCCCAGATCGCCACGCTGCACACTCCTGAGAACGGGCAGGCATCATATGACATCCACCCTGAAGGAAGAGATGTTCCTGCTGGCGTCATTTGACTATGGCCTGGTATGGAAGTGGTTAAGTCTAAACAAAGGGGGAAAATAAATTATCATTATGTATGCATACGCATCCTTAGGTATCTTATGCATTTAAGCACATCTATACGCAAGTATTTTACTGGAACTTTTCTCCTAGAAAACACATGTGTAATAACATCAGTAAAATTTTTGTGGCCATGTGAATGAAGCCTTAAAGTGGTAGTAAAGACTGCTTTATGATTTTTACCTACAGGTAAGCCTATAATAAGGCTTACTGTAGGTAAAATGAATATCTCCTAAATGAGCACCATTAAGGAGATATTCACCTTGGGTGAAGCCAGTGACATCACTGGGGCATGCGCTCTGAAGGTCCAGCATACTTTGCGGAAATTTCAGAGTTTCGTGCCAGAATCGAGGGTTCCCACGCACATGCACGCTGAACCCGGAAGAAAGACCGGAGGAAGATGTCAGCCCTCTCAGCAGTGACAGCACGGCACTAAAGGGCTTTGTTGTAAAGTAAGTATTTCATAATGTGATAGTATGCAATGCATACTAGCACATTATGCCATTGTCTTACAGGTGTTTCTTTTCCAGCCACAGTTTACAGCCACTTTAAACACATAAATGAGGCAGGTCTACTGGTTCTATTAACAGACAACTCAATGCAGCTGTCCATATACAATGTTCTGACTGTGCCGTGCAATGCTTATGCTACTTATAAGTGCAAATCATTTAATTCTGACACAACTGGTTTTCTGTGCAGAAAGCCCAGCATGGAGAAAAAACAGTGCTAGGCTGCTGGTATCAAAAGTGTGATTTGCTTATACTGGACATTGGGAAAACTGCTGTACTCAGTACTTCAGTGATATCTAAAAACAACTCTGAATTTGCTCTTAGTCATGTTTGATCTGTCTCAGCTCCAATCTCAGAAATCTATTGAAAGAAGTTTTAAAAGACAAAGCTCATCCGAGACAAGTGGAATTTCTTCTGAAATATTTAATTTTAGGAACTTTTTTGATCTTCTAATCAATAACGGGGTCAAATTGATAATCATTTTTGACCACAGTAACAAGAAAATTCAAAGAAGCACGATTAACATTTTTTCTTGAATAAACAAATTTGTAGCAGTGAATGTGGTTTTCTTTCAAAAAGGCTCATTCACTCCAAAATCGAACATTTAGGCCTACACACATTTACACATGGACGTTTTTTGATGCCAACGTTTTCTTTATTTTTTAAGATAAGCCCGTGTGTATGAGGCCTAAAAGAAAACATGTTTTAGGGACCTTTGAACAAAATTTATGAAATGTACTGAAGAATTTTCAAATGAACGCTCATTGAAATATTCATACGAACATTGGTTCAAAAATCTACTAGTGTATGGCCAGTTCAGTTTGCATTTCCAGAAAATATGCTTGCCTTTTTTGCATACCCCCAAACCTTACTTACCTTCTCCACTGCAGTTTTATACTTACCTGACTCTTTCAACTTCATTTACTACAATACTTACATCCAATGGCCTGGAGCTTTTATAACTTGTATCTGGGACCCCTTGCCCATTTATTAGGACCTTAAGCATACAAAGGCATTTGTGTTGTGATTATGACAGGTTTGGGAAGAGTTCTGAAGGATTCTGAATGCAGCGTTTGAATTTAAATTAGCTCTTTGAAACATTATTTGTGTTTATTTTTTGGCTTTTGCCATGTATTGTGTTATGTTGCTTTCTTTCTTCCATAGTCAAGTTGAATACATCTTTATTGCATGAAAATATGATTACACAAGTAGTAGAAAGCATTCTTTTCCTAAACACAAGTTTTCCAGTGTCAAATACTGAATAGGCTAAGCCTCCATTCACACTATTGCGTTTTTTGATGCATTTTGCATTTTGCAGAAATGCAGGGAATTTTTTTAACATGGGTTCCTATGAAACATGTTCACATCAATGCTTTTTTGTGCCTCTGCATTTTTGGAAAGGGTTGGGGACTTTTTTTCATGCAAAAAGCAGCGTTTTGCATGTAATAGACTTCAATGGGCAAGCATGAAAAACGCAAGTGCTCCTTTTTTACTGCGTTTTTTACAGCAATTTTTGCCACAATTTTGCAGCAAATTGCGTTTTAAATCTGCCTAGCAACAAAATTTCCCCCCCCCCAAAAAAAAAAAGTTTTTATAAAAAAAATTAAATATAAAAAAACGCAAAACGCAAATCGCGGCAAAATCGTGGTAAAAACCGCGGAAAACACAGCGAAAAACTGTGAAAAACGCTGAAAAGCAAAAGGCATTGATGTGAATCGAGTCTTAGAGAGGCCGCATCACTGGAAAGGAGGAAGGGGATGTATGAGACCCAAAAAGACTCTAGAGAGGAGGGTGTACCACCCCTTCTATCAGTTATAGCTGGTGCTCAATATTTTGGAGGGGGCAGCAAACAAACACCAATGTGGTGATCCCCCCTCCACACACACGGGAGATGGACGGGAATGCAGCGACCTCCCCGCAGGAGACGGACTTAGGAAGGAGGCAGATCAGGCAAACATAGATTCGGGCTGCAGCTCCTTGCTCTGGGGCCATCGCTTCTTTTTCAAAATGTTTAATCTTTTTTTTGTTTATTTAGCCAAAAATAAAAAACCCAGCAGTGATTAAATAGGACAAAAAGAAAGCTCTATTTGTGTAGAGCTATTATAAAAAATTTCATATGAGTACAGTGTTGCGTGACTGCCCAATTGTCAGTGCAGTGCCTATCTCCTCATGCCCTTTGCTTGACAATTCCTTGCATATTGGCCTTGAAAATGGCCAGAACTAAATCCAGATTCACCTACTTTGATTTTAACCACTTCAGATTCGCACTCGCATAGTCGATTAATGGCTACATCGCGGATCTGAATTGCCGGGAGGCCGTCAATAGATGTCCTCTTCTTTTGCACGCTCCAGGCATGCTCTCGCTGCCGCACGCCGCGTGAGCATGCCTGCCGGTCAGGCGGACTCGATGTCCGCCGGAGACCCGCGATCACTTCACAGAGAGCCAGAACGGGAAACCGCCGATGTAACCACGGGGTTCCCCGCTTTGTGAGGGGGGAATGACAGATCTACTGATCCCTGTGATCAGCATCAGTTAGATCTGTTATGTACCTGTCAGCTCCGTCCCCACACAGTTAGAACACATACAGGGAACACATTTGACCCCTTGATCACCCCCTTAGTGTTAACTGCTTCCCTGCCAATGACATTTATACAGTAATCCGTGCCTATTTTTAGATCTGATCGCTGTATAAATGTCATTGGTCCCAAAAAAGTGTCAAAAGCGTCAGACATGTCTGCCACAATATCACAGTCCTGATAAAAATTGCAGATCGCTTCCATTACCAGTAAAAAATAAATAAATAATAAAAATGCCATAAACCAATGTCCATAGTTTGTAAACGCTATAACTTTTGTGCAATGCAATCAAAATACGCTTATTGCGGGTTTTTTTTACCGAAAATATGTAGAAGAATATATATCGGTCTAAACTGATGAATACATTTGTTTTTTTATTTTTGGATATTTATTATAGCAAAAAGTAAAAAAGATTGTTCTTTTTTCAAAATCAACGCTCTTTGTTTGTTTATAGCGCAAAAAATAAAAACCGCAGAGGTGATCAAATACCACCAAAAGAAAGATCTATTTGTGGGGGAAAAAAAGGATGTCAATTTTGTTTGGGTACAATGCTGCGCAATTGTCATTCAAAGGGTGACAGCGCTGAAAACTGAAAAATGGTCCGGGCAGGAGGGGGGTTTAAGTGCTCAGTAAGCAAGTGGTTAATGTGGTTTGAATTAAAGTTTGCAATTCAATAAACGCCCCACCAATTGCACATCACTAATCTTTTACCTGCATGAAGAGGCTTCTCTACTGAGAGCTGTCAGTAAATAAAATCTACATCACTACAAACTTTTCTTTTTGTTCCTTCCAGTTTCTTCAACTATATTCTTTTAATAAAGCACAAGTTCAATGAATGATCACATACCAAACCTAAGCACACTCATACATCCCTATATAGCAAGATCAGTTATCTTAGGAGCTCATCATTTTAGCTCCTGGACCAGGTGTTGGATGATGGATACATGCCAAACCGAGAACTGACAGAGCTGATCCTGATGCCATTTTAAAATGGTGATAGGCTGAATAGCCACTTTCTATGTACTATTTTAAAACAGCGATTTGGACTCAAGTGGCAAAAAAAGTATTAGTTGCCCAATTTTCCAATTAGTGTTTGCTAATTACTTAAACTAATATTTGTAATTAGCCTGGAACGATCAAAAAAAGGGAACTTGCAAAAGCATATAGGTTTGAAGAATATAGGCATGTACAGTATGGTATAGTGACCACTGAAAAAAACATATTGCTTAGAGAGAGGAACTTTCTCCCTCTCTACTTCTCATGATAACAATTTTATCAGGACAGAAAGTAATAGAAATGTTTACATTTGTTACCTGAACAGGAAGATAGGAGGACTGTTTCAATGGGAAACTTGTTCAGGTGACAACTGTTTGAAAGGGTATTTCAAGGTACAGTATTTGACTTTGTATAATTTTTCTCTTACTTTATGTTTTGTATTTGCAACACGAAGTGAAGGGAGACCTCACAAATGGCATATAGACAGCAACAAATAACCCACCAGGACTTCAATCCATCCCCTGCACTATACACATCTTTAAAAAAATGACTTTAAATATAATAGAAGCAGCCAGAATGCTTTTTGGTTTTAACTTTCCATGTTCCGAATGGCCTGGTATGGACTGGGTAGGACCCCACGCAAATTTTTTCAGTGATTTTTATGTATATCGCCGGGAGTCGGAAATACATTACAGTAGCGATAATAAGTGACAATTTTTCCTTTGGAAATGTCATTTTCTAAAAATCACAGAGGTGCGCCCTTTTACAGGCAGACTAAGAGACCCCCCCCGGCACAATATTTAAAGGAGTATTTCATTGTTATTGTTTCACTTTAATCATTATCAAAATCACTGCTTCTGAAAAAACAATTAATGTAAAAACTTTTTTTTGCATTGATACATTTCCCCTAGGGCAGGACCCGGGTACCCATACACTTTTTAGGGCAATAACATTGCATATAAGCCTTTAAAATGAGCACGTTTGATTTTTCATGTTCGGATCCCATAGACTTTAACGGTATGTGAATGTTCGCACACATTTTTTGCCTGTTCGCATGTTCTTATACTTTTTTAAAAAGTTTTTTTTCAGACAAATTACCTTAACATTGTCCTCAATTAGCATTTCTAAGGCTCCTTTCACACTGAGGCATTTTACAGACGCTATTTAGCTAAAAATAGCATCTGTAAAGCGCCTCAAAAATTCCCCCCAATCCACCCCAATGTGAAAGCCCTGAGTACTTTCACACTGGAATGTGACCGAATGGACATCTACTTTATCTATGTGTTCCATGAAGTTGATGAACATTATTATTTCATCCAAGAAACTGGAATTGGATTCGTTACAAACTGAAATGGCATCCATTCAGAAAGAACTAGCTACTATGAAAAATGTAACAGGTTTTGCGGACTTGGACGGTAAATTAAACACTCGGCTGAATATACTGGAGAAAGGTGTCATATCAACCAAACAAGAAAAGATGTCCAGGGACCGTATTGATTATGAAACCAATTCAGTGTATATGTGGAAAAAACCTTTTTTCAGATTCAGCAGGGCACGAAGAGCCTCCTCTAAAAAGAGGGTGAGCTTCTCAGACCCTGAGAGTGAACCCATTGATGACACCCTTGCTGTGTCTGCCTCCCACTCAGACTCCTCTCTGGATCCTGATCGATTGGCAGTAGATCGTGCTGTCAGTGACCAGGATTTAAACCAGGGCCCCCACAGCACCTCCAAAAAGAAAAATTTCAAAAAGAAAAAATCAGGAAAACGAGGAGGGGGGGGGAGGAGGCACAAAAGGAAATCAAGGGGGCAGTTATCAGCTCCGGGAGCGTCATTAAATCTCAATGTGGTTAACTTATCCAACCGTGCACTCTCTGAATCTGATGTTATGTTATTGTCTAAGGGGTTAAACTTTTGTCCTGTTGTGCATTTTGATTTATTCTCCACAGTATTAGATGTAAATAAATTTGCTCGTGCACTTACTTTAAGAAAACATTACTACAGTGAGGGTGATGACT
>BLSH010544484.1:268222-279114 GCA_018402905.1 Glandirana rugosa | reverse complement strand
ATTCATGGGTGACGGATGGGTGAGCATGAGTGATGGGTGGGCATGGATTCATGGGTGACTGATGGGTGGACACAGATGGGTGGGCATAGATGATAGGGCGTGGGCATGGGTGAAGCTGGATGGGGTCCCTGCTGGGCATACAGCGGTGCTGTGGGCACTTCAGATCCTGCCCACAGCACCGCTGCATCTCCTCTCTCCCCCCTCTCCTGTCACACTGCACCGATCGGTGCAGAGATGGGAGAGACAAGCCAGCACTTCCGCCGGCTTGTTTACATGTGATGCTCCGTCATTTGACGGATCGATCACGTGGTAAACGGCCGCTCCAAGCGGCCATTTACCGTGATGCGCCGGGTCTATGAGACCCGGCGGTCACGGATGCTCCCAGGTGCGCGCCCCAGGGGGCGCGCGGGAGCGCGATTCTGGGAGGACGTGTTATGACGTCCTCCCAGTACAATGGGTGCCACTTGCGGCCGTGTAACTACGTTACATGGTTGGCAAGTGGTTAAAATAAGATGAAAAACAATAGACTTACTGGCTGGATTAATGAGTGAAATTAAAGGTAAAATGCTTAAAAAGGAAAACAAATGCAGCCACCACATTTAAGAATCAGTAAGTCTCAATATAATACAGTTTTTCTTTTTAGTTTAATAATGCTTGAAAGCGGAACTTCTCTGCCTGAAAGAATATAAAGAATGATATTTAATTTTGAAAAAGCCATACTTCAATTTTATGGATGTAAAATATTCAACATGTGAGAACTTTCTCATTTGCTTCTATTGAATTTAATATGATCACAACTTGCATACAGCTGCATATGCACACCAGTTTGCAGTATACAGTATCTCACAAAAGTAAGTACACCCCTCATATTTTTGTAAACATTTTATTATATCTTTGAGAAGAAGAAATTACATTTTGCTACAATGTAAAGTAGTGAGTGTACAGCTTGTATAACAGTGTAAATTTGCTGTCCCCTCAAAATAACTCAACACACAGCCATTAAAGTATAAACTGCTGGAAACAAAAGTGAGCACACACCTAAGTGAAAATGTCCAAAGTGTCAATATTTGGAGTGGCCACCATTATTTTCCAGCACTGCCTTAACCCTCTTGGGCATGGAGTTCACCAGAGCTTCACAGGTTGCCACTGGAGTCCTTTTCCACTCCTCCATGGCGACATTACAGAGCTGGTGGATGTTAGAGATCTTGCGCTCCTCCATCTTCCATTTGAGGATGCCCTACAGATGCTCAATAGGGTTTAGGTCTGGAGACATGCTTGGCCAGTCCATCACCTTTACCCTCAGCTTCTTTAGCAAGGCAGTGGTCATCTTGGAGGTGTGTTTGGGGTTGTTATCATGTTGGAATACTGCCCTGTGGCCCAGTCTCCAAAGGGAGGGGATCATGCTCTGCTTCAGTATGTCACAGTACATGTTGGCATTCATGGTTCTCTCAATGAACTGTAGCTCCCCAGTGCTCATAGAGCCCCAGACCATGACACTCCCACCACAATGCTTGACTGTAGGCAAGACACACTTGTATTTGTACTCCTCACCTGGTTGCCGCCACACGTGCTTGGCACCATCTGAACCAAATAAGTTTATCTTGGTCTCATCAGACCACAGGACATGGTTCCAGTAATCCATGTCCATAGTCTGCTTGTCTTCAGTAAACTGTTTGTGGGCTTTCTTTTGCATCTTTAGAAGAGGCTTCCTTCTGGGATGACAGCCATGCAGACCAATTTGATGCAGTGTACGCAGTATGGTCTGAACACTGACAGGCTGACCCCCCACCCCTTCAACCTCTGGCAGCACTCAGTTTCCCGAAGACAACCTCTGGATATGACGCTGAGCATGTGCACTCATCTTCTTTGGTCAAACATGGCAAGGCCTGTTCTGAGTGGAACCTGTTCTGTTAAACCACTGTATGGTCTTGGCCACCATGCTGCAGCTCAGTTTCAGGGTCTTGGCAATCTTCTTATAGCCTAGGCCATCTTTATGTAGAGAAACAATTCTTTTTTTTCAGATCCTTTAGAGAGTTCTTTGCCATGAGGTGCCCTGTTGAACTTCCAGTGACCAGTATGAGAGAGTGAGAGTGATAACACCAAATTTAACATACCTACTGTGTGTTGAGTTATTTTGAGGGGTTTACACTGTTATACAAGCTGTACACTCACTACTTTACATTGTAGCAAAGTGCCATTTCTTCAGTGTTGTCACATGAAAAGATATAATAAAACGTTTACAAAAATGTGAGGGGTGTACTCACTTTTGTGAGATACTGTATATGTGTTACTCTCCCAGCCTCACAGACATTTGGTCTGTTTGATCAAGTGTTTGTGCAAGTGGGCACTTGCCCAAAAGATGTCATTGGGTGCTTACACAAGATACCCTCTCTGCTACTATTGTTTATACCGTTGTTTTGGTCAACTATAAATATCTAGCTTGAGCTTTTGCTATTTTTGACACAGTGTAAAAAGGCAGAAAAAGATAGCCCAGGTGGGATGGTCTTCTCAAAATTTTCAAATAAAAGGCAGGAACACAAACTGAGTAATACTGTAACACCAAGGAAAGTCTCTGCCAGAACCTGAAGATGCTTTTCGGCTGATTTCCTACAATCCCCTGGGGTCCTCATGGCCAAGGAGATCATGAAGTTTCTATAAGTGGAGCTAAGTACATTTTTTTGTGTATTCTTTCTTATTGTATAGAGACCATCGTTTGGCTAGGAAGTAGGTAGCATTTCATTATAGGCATATATGTTAGTCTTGTATAGTGTTCCTAATATTGTAATAGTTTTGCATGTGAAGCATTTTTGTATAGTAAAAGCACATTATTATACCACAGAGGTCTAAGTTTCCTTGCTTATACCGCAAAGTAACCTTAATAGATAGGCACAAGCAAAGCAGAGCCCTGCAGGTGCAGCAGCTGATTGATAATTATGAAACCACTCCCATTGCATTCACTTACCACATGGACACAAACAAACACACAGAGATTTCTTCAGAATAACAAAAGGTACTAACCTGCAACAAAGCTTGTTAAAATCCTTGTATTGTGCATAGATCACTCAGAAAGGAATGTTTTTTTCTGACACTTGTTGCTTACAAATTAAAATCAGTATTTTTTGCTAGAAAATTACTTAGAACCCCCAAACATTGTATATATATTTTTAGCAAATACTCTGGAGAATAAAATGGTGGTCATTGCAATATTTTATGTCCCACAGTATTTGTACAGCGGTTTTTCAAACACAATTTTTTTGGAAAAAATACACTTTTTTTAAATTAAAAGAATAAGAAAACAGTAAAGTTAGCCCATGTTTTGGTATATTGTGAAAGAAGATGTTACGCTGAGTAAGTAGATATCAAACATGTTAAGGTTGAAAGTTGCACACACTCGTGGAATGGCAAAAAAAACAGTAAATAAAAATCTCCATAGGCGACGTTTTAAAAAAATTTAACATTTACCAGGTTAGAGTTACAGAGGAGGTATTTTGCTAGAATTGTTGCTCACACTCTGACGATCATGGTGATACTTTACATGTGCGATTTGAACACCATTTACATTTGGGGGCTCGAATTACATATGCGTTTTCTTTGCTGCACGAGCTCGCAGGGATGGGGACGCTTTAATTTTTTTTTTTGTTTTTATTTTATTTTTTTAGCACTGTTCCTTTAAAAAAAATCTGATCATTTTTATTGCTATCACAAAGAATGTAAATATCTTGTGACAGTAATAGGTGGTGACAGGTACTCAAAAGACCCTGAATCCTTCATTTGCACTTAAAAGTATTCAGATCACCAAAAACAGAAATTCTGAATACTGTCATTTTTAAAAAAATTGGTGCCATTGGCGTCATTGGCATTATCCCACTGCCTGGGATAATGGCTGAGCAGCTGCCGTTATCACCAGATAGTGGACCACCCACTCTGAAAAAAACGGTAGAGGGGTATAGCCTGCAGCTGCAGGCTATACCCTGGCAAACTCACTTCTCTCGACCGACGTATGGGTATATCAATTTACATGAAGTGGTTAAGGAATCACATCCCTAGAAATCTGAAAAGTGGTGGGAGAGATGCATTTAGAACTTTATTTGAGAGACCAGACTTGATAGGGAAACCTTTGACCAAGGGCTGCTAAATAATAACACTTACATTTAATTTTGCAAAGCATTTGAAATACACAACATAGACATATCTTATTTATTCAGAATTGCTGTACCTTAGCAGTGCCAAGAGTTTGCAGATGTCAGTACATTTGATTTCTAGACAATGCCACGTGATTTCAGTTTAGATTTTGGTTAGCTACTGTGCCTTCAATGTTCTGCTTCCATTTTAACCTTAGCCGCCATCTTTTATTAGTTCTTTCTTATCTTCTTGCCTCCTAGTTTGAGTATTCCGGCTTCAATCTACCTGTGTGTATATATATATATATATATATATATATACATACAGTATCTCCATGTATACTATATACATAAAAAACACATCTGATGTAATACATTCCACCCTTGACTCTCTCAGACTACTAAAAATGACTTCATTTCTAAACAACACTCATTATAAACCTTCATTAGCCATGTGTGTAGCCCCCTCCTATTTTCCACCACCGAGATGGTGTTTTAATCTGCAGCAAAAGTTCATCACATTCAAGTCCAGGCTTGTAACACATCCAACATCAAAGGCCTTGCTCTCCACAGCTCTTGTAAGTGTCTGTCATTCTTTCCATCATGAAGCCACTTTTCTCTGGTCTTCCTGTGCATCAAATCGGAGACAGCCTGTGAAGTGGGAAACAAAGCAGATTATCTGTGCCTTCTAATAATACATAAACAGTAGACCCTGGCCCTTCTGCTACAATTTCTCCTCTAACTGGCTTTTATCCTGGATCTCTGACCAACACTTTGCAACCTGCCTGTATCCACTTCTGATCCTTCCAAAGAACATCAATAGGGGGGAGAGGAACTATACAGATATTTCCCAGAGGATCATTGCTGTTTATTTTGGAAAGTTAGATGTTATAGTGCCTTACTTTCCACTCTTGCTGAGAAGTGTCCACTAACCAATCAGAGACCCAGCCACTGTCCCGAAACTCATCTGCCAATGCAAGCATAACCTCAAAACTTCCTGCCAGAACCCCTCTCATTCCTAAATAGGCTTCAGCTTCAGATACATCACCGTTGGTTTCTATGTCATGGGAAGCAGTAACTTGATACCGGTTAAGCCCTGTTCTCTCAGGAACTGTATGTAAATACTGAACTCTGCACTCCAGCTGTGGAATGTTCATGTATAGGGGCAATCCTCTCTGCTGTGCCCATTCATATGTTGCTTTCTGCCCCAAATTTCCAGAGTGCTTGTGGGCCCAGTTGGCCAAGTTCATCAAGACAGGATCAATTCATACAACTGAATTCACCTTGGTGATTTCATCTGCCACTCTGTTATAGTTCTCAAAGTCTGGGACCAGGGGCACATGTGCGTCAACATACCCCACTTTTATGGTGCGGGAGTGAGCTTCCTTCCAGATGTAGTCCCAGACTTCCTTGCCTCCCCACACCACCTTTCCATGAATCATCCATTCATTAGACTTCCACGTGGGCATCCAAGTTGTCAGTCCTTTAAAAGCTGCCCAGCTGGCAGTGTAGATAGTGCTATGGGAAGAAGGATCCTCCTGAAGAGTCATCACTACAGCTTTCAACTCTGCATACTGACGGGACCCTCCAATTCTGATCTCCTGCAGGACTGTGTCTGTACTTGGGTTGTAGGCTGCTGCTGTCCATTTATGCCCAGACGAGGTGACTATGGCTGAACCATCAGTGAACCATACTGACTCTTTCATGTCTTCTGACAGAGACTCAAAGGGTGGAGCCTCCTGAATGGGGGATGACTGCAGCACATGAATGTCTTCTTCTGGCTGAGTGCTGGTGAAAGTAGCAAGCCTTGCTAGCTGTTGTGAAATGTCTCTGACATCCCCAGCTGCAATACCCCCTCTTTCTTGAAGATACCACTTCCATTTCATCAGTGTCTGGTTCTGGGCTACAGCTGCCCTAGTGATCAGTCCATTATCTCTCGCCCATCCTGCTATTGGCAATGCAGTATGGATGGCTACTGTGTCCTTTCTGTATAGGTCTCTACTTGTTGAAGTGCTGTGTAGGCCCCAAATAGGTACTTCTCTAGGGGCATGTATTTCTTCTATGCCCCTGTCATTTGTTTGGACCAAAATCTGATGGGTATTGCTCTCTGTCCTTTCTTTTCATTTGGCTGCCATAGACTCCAGGATATGATACGATCCTGCTCCACTACATCCAGCTGAAATGGTACTCCTTGTCGCAGGTGTCTCAAACCCTGATGCTGCAATATGGCTTCTTTAGCAGACAGGAATGTGGTCCACCGCTCTGAACCCCATGAGGACTCAGTCTTTTTTTTGTGACACTGCATATAGGCCTCAGAATCAGTCCAAGATGTGGAATGAGTGATCTCCAGAATTCTACAACTCCACTGAACTTCTGTGATCCTTTTTGGTAGTAGGAAGCAACAGTGCCTGGATAGTTTGCACAACTGTCTCTGGAATTTTCCTCTGCCACCCAGTCCACATCATTCCCAGGAATTTCAACTCTGTGGCAGGTTCTTGGACTTTATCTCTGTTGATAACCCACTCTCTGTTCTCCATGTGCTGTATCAGCAGGTGCAGTGCTTCAGTTACATCTTCTTTTGTCCCAGAAATCATGATGTCATCAATGTAGTGAAAAACAGTGACTTTCAAATTCAGGGTACTTAAATCTCGGGCAATCAGCCCATGACAAATCATTGGAGAATGAAGATAGCCCTGCAGGAAGTCAGTGAAAGTGTACTAGCGGCCGTCCCACACAAAGGAAAACTGGTCCTGACACTCTGGGTCTATCAACATCAAAAATAAAGCATTAATCAGGTCTATCACAGCATGATATTCTCCTCTTTAGCAATTTTCTCAACAATTGAGATCATATTAGGTACAGCTGACTTCAATGGAAGTGCCACTTTGTTTAGACCTCTGTAATCCACAGTCATTCTATATGTCCCATCAGGTTTCTTTACTGGGAACACCGGAGACAAAAAAAGACTTCCAGCAGGTCTAAGGATCCCTACTCTCAGCAGTTCTTGAATAGTTTCCCCAATTTCTTTGTGGCCTAGAGGAAGTCTGTACTGCTTGAGACAGACTGGCTTCTCTGGTGGAGGAATGTAGACAGGGGTCCATTTGGCATGACTTCTGGCCACAGCCTTCACAGCCCTAACCAGATATGCTTTATCAGTATACCCGAATGTGAATGTACCCTGTTCAGTCTGAATTGACTGACTTTGAAGTACATCCATCCCAAGAATATTTTCGGGTAACTCTGATATCAAAACATTTGTCCAAAATCCTGGTCCCTTGCCAATAGTCAATTTCACTTGTGTCCTAACTGCTGGTGTGGTTTGCCCTCCCAAACCATCTACATAAATCACTTCTCCTTTGTGATGGGAAGGATTTCCTTGCAAAATTGTAACTTCAGCTCCAGTATCAACTAAAGCCATCAGATGTGTAGGAGAAGATAACTTTCCCCACCATACAGTGACAGGTACATATGGGTGTTGGTCTCCTTCTGTCACTGTCCTCACTGCTATTACAGGAGACCCACCTTCCCGTCATAAAGGAAAAGGAACCTCTCAATCCTCTTTTCGGAGCATCTCTAACTTCTCCCCAGGATAAAGGGTTTTGGGTTTGGGTTCATGTGCAGTTTTGGGAATTAGTTTGGGACCAAGAGGAGGGGTCTGTTCTGTTTCCTCTAAATGTAGGTTTATGTTATCTTTACTAGGAGTAGTGTTTCTAACCCTGACAGTTGTCCTCACTAACTGTTTCCACCTCTTTAGGAATTCTGCAGTAGAAATCCATTCTATCTCATCCTTAGGTGTTCCTGCCTTTAATAGGTCCATCCACATTTCTTTCCTAGAAAAAAATAGCCTGGTTTTCTCTTTACCTCCTGTCTTCTCTCCCACGTTCCCTTTCTTTTCTGTAAAAGTTATTTTCTGCTTATATTCTTCTTGTCTGGCCTTGACCTTATCTACTGCCCTGACAGGTTTTGTTTTAGTCTCCTCTAGTTCTCCCAACTGGCTTAAAAGTGTAGTGGCTTCATGAAACTTGCTGTTTATTCCCAGGCTCTCAGCAAGGACAATAAAGGAGCGCTGGGATTAAATGGTGCAGACTTCATCAGCTTAGAGCACAGAGCAAACGTAAAGGGTTCTATATCTGGACCCATCCATTCTGAAAACATATTTGATCCAGTTTTCCAACCCATCTCACATAACCTGGAAATACCTTGTCCGATCGTTCTTCACAAATTAGTATTTTCTAGGTCACTAGGACTAGTGTATACTCAGACTATTCGATCTCTCATGAGGTCTAGCTGTGAAAAATTTGCACTAAACTCTTTGGCTTTTCGCATGGCCTGGCGCAATTGTGGATTATGGGTTAACACTCCCATAGCCACCGCTTCCTTACCTGACAAAACAACACTGCCCTTCATCCCACAAACATAGAAGCCAACTTAATAGTGGTTCCCCAGACCTTTTTTTGTATTGTTTTGCCAGCTCATGAAGTTCAGTTTGTGTAAACTCCCGCACTTCTTCAAATTCAACATCTCGGTGTTGCGATAATGCACCTCCCCATCTGCCATATCCTCTCTATCATGTTGCCTTTTCCTATGCTTAGTAATGAAAGGTCTGGCACACTCTTTCTTTCCCATTAGTAGTTCATCATCTGAAATATTAAACTCTATCTCCTCATCCTCACTATCATTTCAGGAGAGCACATCCTCACAATCCCAGTTTTGGGACGTGACAATGGCACGTACCCTGGCTTTACTAACAGGTTTACAGCCCTTCTTTTTCCTTAAGGCATTAAGTGATTTGGTCATGAGGGCTGCACACCACTCTTGAAAATCGTCAGCCCGACTAGCAGTTGAACGAACACACTCTGAAGCAACTGCTAACTGGTCTTTAAGTATCTTGATTTCTGCCTCTGCCTTCTCCCTCCTTTGTGATTCAGTATAGAAAACATGAAGGAAGTACCAACCCACTGTGGACACTGTCCTCTTCTCTTTTTTACTTAAATCCAACCCCTTAAGGATAAATTCTACAAAATGATCTGAGACTTTATCACCCCAAGTTTTATTCAAGGGAGAAACTTACTTTGCAAATTCTTTAGCAAGAGGCTCCCACTCATTGTCTCTGGCCCAGATGGCTAAGCTGCGCTCTCCCCTCCGGACACCAGAAACCTCTGCAGCCTTGCTTTTCCTAAAAAACTTACACAGGATTTTTTTACCTAGCACAAGCTACACAACACACCACAGAAAAAGAGGTTTGCTTCAGTTGACTTATAGCACAGGTTGTGTTAGGGTTACTTTGCAATATAAGCAAGGAAACTTAGACCTCTGCGGTATATGAATGTGCTTTTACTATACAAAATGCTTTACATACAAAACTATTACAATATTAGGAATACCATACAAGACTGACAGATATACCTATAATGAAATGCTACCTACTTCCTAGCCAAGCTATGGTGTGTATACAATAAGAAAGAATGCACAAAAAATGTGCTTAGCTCCGCTTATAGAAACTTCACGATCTCTGTGGCAAAGAGGACCCCAGGGGATTGCAGGAAATCAGGCGAAAAGCATCTTCAGGTTCTGTCAGAGACCTTCCTTGGTGTTACATCATTACAGAGAGCCCTCGTTACTCAGTTTGTGTTCTTGCCTTTTATTTGGAAAGTTTTGAGAAGACCATCCCACCTGGGCTATCTCTTTCTGCCTTTTTACACCGATGTCAAAAAGAGCAAAAGCTCAAGCTAGATATTTATATTTGAACAGAACACCTGTATAGACAATGGTAGCAGAGAGGGTATCTTGTGTAAGCACTCAAGGACATCTGTTGGATAAGTGTCCACTTGCAGAAAGCCTAAGCAAACAGACTAAATGTATGTGAGGCTGAGAGAGTCACAAATATATATACATACATATCTCCATGCATATTATTTTCAAAGTATTTTATTAAGTTTGACAAATATGCACATACAGTGAATACAATCCTGTAGTCAGCAGACATGTTGCTAAAATGTAACATTACAGAAAGACGTGGGAAGTGAGAAAACCTGTGAGGCTTGTCTCACGTTCATGTGTACCGACTAGATGCTAAAGTTGTGAACCTAACAACAAAGAAGCATGTGTAGCAGGCCCTATATCCTCATAGTAGAAGAGTGGTGATGAGCTCCTCACACAACCCTGTGTTACAAAACTTCAAGGGCCAGGTCTATCTGAGCTAGACTAACCGATAGGGGGACAAAAGGCAGCCCGCAGCTGGGTCTCCAGAGGCCTGAGGACCTCTCACACACCACCCCCATGGGATCTAACTATGGATATGTGGAGTTATCCTAGAGCCTCACCCGAGCTAGGTAGGTCGCCCTGTGTCAACCCCGTCAAAGACATGGACCTTTCTGAGTAATTGGTTGTGATTCTTAGACTGATGCCTGTAATGTCTAGGCACTCTGTCAGATCAAATTTTGAGCGCTCTGAGGTGGATTGTACCTCTGACAAATAGAATCAAGACATAGATGAGAAAAGACTGAGGCATTCGGAGTTCTTATCGAGACCAAATGGATAATAGACTGAAAGAAGAGAAAGAAGGAACAAGGAGAAGATAGAGTAAAAGGAAACTATGAGGAGTCAGAAAAGAGTAGATACAGAACTAAGATAAACAGTCTCCATGTTAGGTGGAGTCTCGCGAGTTTTAAACTAGACTGTCTCACGGATCTGTAATGTCCGTAGTCAGATTCTTAGTGTTGGTTAATGAGTCTTTCCAGGTACAGAAACTGCCCCAACTGTGTCCCGCTG
>BLSH010544484.1:242551-254344 GCA_018402905.1 Glandirana rugosa | reverse complement strand
AAAATCTTAGTACGTGAGAGGAGGTCGGGGAAAATCCGAGGTACGTGTGATTGTAAAAAAATTCGGGGATCTTCGATAATAATCGTAAAGTAAAAGACGAGGATCTTCGTTATTACAATAGGATACACAGATACGTGTGATGAAATCCAATATTCATCTCAACTCGCTTGGAGGCCTTCAAGCCCAAGACGACCAGGCCGGCTTGAAGCCCTGTTTCAGGCCCAGGCCCAGGCCTGCCTTGGGCTTGCTAGCGTGCCTGTGTCTTGGGGTAACTTTAGTTACCCCTGGGCTTGAAAATCCGTGCCCCATTGATTTCAATGGGGTTCTGTGTCCGTGCGATCGTTCGGGTTCCGTCCGGACCCGGACCCGGACTTTGTCCCGAAGTTCGGCCGGACCAGCAGAACCCGAACTTCCGGAGGTTCGCTCAACTCTACTTATAACCTAAAGTAGTGTGCATAGACACATAGGATAACATTATTGCTTCTAGGAGCAGAAAATGAAATGCTAATAATAGCTTCTAGGGGCTTAAAAAAATGTTAGTGTGCATGGAGCCTAAAAGGGGCTGGAGGAGAGTGCATGATTCTAAAAAGAATAAGTGTACCTAAAGTTCCCCTGTCATTCAAAGTGTTTGTTACCCCAGCATTTCATATTCCTGATATGTGCCTGCTGTATTATATATTTGTATGAAAACCTATCCTTTTCTCTTTGCATTGCTTGCTTTGTATAAAATTCCTGGTGTTCCTGCTAGTTCCCCTGCTTTCCTATTAAAAACTGACCACACTAAGGAGGAAAATACACCTTGGTCAGTTCTCTAGCTATGCTGGGAACTCAGCCTGTTCTCCTCCAATGATCAGACTTGTCCTGATATCGCCCGCGGGCACAGCCTTTCACTGGGAAGCTCAGTGTGCTGCTCCTTCTCCCCCCCCCCCAGCTCTTATGCAGCTGAGAACAGAGGGAACATGATCACTTATAAAAAAAGGGGAAAAGAGGTATTTATCGTGTATTTTTTTTTAATATCTATACACAAATTTTTCGCCCATTATTTATATTTTAAACTGAATGGGTTGTTTTAGGTTCCATGCACACTGTAGCTGTTAAACAATCGTTTTTGGGCATTTTTTTTAACAGCCCATAGTTTATAGCCCAGAGTTTATGGGCTGTTGTCAGAACGCCCTAAAATCACGTTCAAGAGTCGTTCTTCTGAGTGCAAAAAATGCTGAAAGCTTAAAAACGCTCATTAACGCCCAAAAACACTCAAAAACGTGGACGCGAGTGCGGCAAAACGCCGCTAGGCGCAGCATGTAACACACGTTCAAATGGCTGTTTTAAGTGTCAGTTTCTAGCTGTCAAAAAAATCATTCAGGGGAGGTTGAAAGAGCATCCCGTGTGCATGGAGCCTTACAAGGCAATTGTTTACAATGACCTTAAAGAAAAAGAAAAAATAGTGCTGCTTTTAATTTTTACATGAAAATATAGTTGATCTAAAACAAATGAAATGCTAAATAAATCACTCTTTAAATTAAGGTATTAATGACAGATGCAATCTCAGCTTTTAGTGTCAGTTTAATGTAGTGTGACTCAAAAATAGCATATTACTATCCAAAATTGGAATATGTTGCTCCTCATTCTAATCAATATTGCCATGATTCATGAAACAGAAAATATTGATTAATGGAAGGCAAACTTGTATGGCAGACTTGTCAAAATAATAACATTTCTGTTTAGTTATGTTTAAACATTGCATTGGTAATCTGCAGTTAAACAGAACAAAATATGTGCACATTACGCTCGTTTAAACGTAAAAAGCAAGATATTGCTCATTTTATTTTTAAAGAAACACAGTCAGAAACACAAACTTAAAACTAAACCCAAAGACTTCAGTATTATATCTTACAATTATATATAAAAAGCAGCTTACACCATGGGGCATATTTATAAAAAGTTTGCATAGCTATTCATCCAGCAAATGAAATCTGAAAGAACACTCCTGCTGTGCAAATCGGGCAAAAACGATTGTTCTTTAGACTTTTTTCTATTCTGAACAAATGTTCTTCTACTATGTGCAGTAGTAAAATATCACATTGTGGGCACAAGATGAAGCTCCAGTCTGTAAAACAAATTAAAAGACAGCAGCTACAAATACTGTAGCTGCTGACTCTTAATATAAGGACACTTACCTGTCCAAGGATCCCCCAATGTTGACACCCCAAACTGATTCATCAATCAGCTTCAGGTGCAGGCACCGGCATTGTTAGTAAGGGAAACCAGCAATTAAGCCTTCAGGCTTCACAGCTGGTTTCCTACTGTGCATGTGCAAGTCGCACTGCGCTTTCTGAATGGCCCTGCCATCTTCTGGGACCTATGTGTTTCCCAGAAGGCAGCGGGGGGGGGGGGAGGAGGAGACGGAAATGTCATAGATCGCCAATCAGCGTTCTTGCCCGGGAGTGTGGCCAGGTACCGCCCCCCCCCCACAAACTGCCAAATGAGGCAGTGGAGGGGGTAAGGGTGCAAACAAGTGGAGCTTCCCCTTTTGGGTGGAGCTCCTCTTTAAAGTTAGACTCTTGTAGTACATATTCATGTGCATCAGAATGTAGAATGAGAGAGGAGGAAGCAATACAGGGAGATAAACACAACTTAACATGCCCCAGATCAGTCCACACAAATAAATTAATCTATACCCTATACCTGTTTGCAAAAGAGAAGCATACTATTCATCAGTTATAAAAATAAGTGACATCCCATTCATGGTTTAAAGTGGATGTAAACCCTCACATATACTGTACCCAGTGAAGTGAACAGCCTCAGGTGATACACAGAGATGAAACAAATCTCCCTACATAAGTTTTACATGCATATCTGCTGTCTTCAGCTTAACCACTTAACGACCACCCGCCGTCATTTGACGGCGGCAGTCTGGCTTGATAACGCAAATCGCCGACAGTGGCTATGAGATCGAGGATCATGGCATGCGCTGCCAGAGGTGCGTGAGCACTGCCAGGGAACGGGTAGGGCAGACTCAATGTCCGCCGGCTACCTGCGATCGCTCCCCTGCAGTGACAGAACAGGGATTTGTATATGTAAACATACGGATCTCCGTTCTGACAGGGGAGAGGAATGTGATTGTATGCTCCCTGTATATGGGAGCCACGATCACTCTCCTAAAACCAGTCAGCCCAGCTCTCACACAGCTAGAAACACAAAGCAGGGAACACAGTTAACCCTTTGATCTCCCCCTAGTGGTAACCCCTTCCCTGCCAGTGACATTTACACAGTAATCAGTTGGGATGGGCAAACGGTTCGGTCTGAGCATACATTCTGGCCAAACTTCCGTTGTCTGATCCCCGAATTTAGAACATTATGGGGTGTTCGGTGAGAAAGTAAAAGATATATATATTTTTTTTTTAAATTGTCGGCCTTTTTTTGTTTATAGCTCAAAAAATAAAGAGGTGCAGAGGTGATAACATACCACCAAAAGAAGCTCTATTTGTGGGAAAAAAAGGGCATCAATTTTGTTTGGGTGCACGACTGCGCAATTGTCAGTTAAAGCCATGCAGTGCCTTATCGCACGAAATGGTCTGGTCATTAAGGAGGTAAAACCTTCCAGGGCTGAAGTGGTTAAGTATAGTTTGAGTAATCTTAACCCCTTCCAACCTGCACTGGCACCCCCTTTAAAAGTTCTTAATGCCTAGGGGGGGAAGGATCGGCAATCATGTGACTACTGTGATTGGCTGCCACAGTGGTCACATGATCAGGATCTGGGCCCACTATGGATGATTTCTCAGAACCAAGAGCCATTTTTGGAAGTTCAATCTTTGTGTTGGAAGCGTGCAGGCATTACCCATCATATCTCGGTCGATAATGTCACAAGGAGAAGGGCCACTTAGTGATGTCACCAGGTGACCTTGTCCCTTTGTTTATGTAGCAGCAGGTAGGCAGCAGAGTTGTCATTCGACAGGAGCCTAGCATCAGATGTGGATCGTTGCCTTTTTTTGGTGAATGAGTAGGGATACAGGGGCCATAGTCATTCATATTGGGGGGCTTGGATCTGGGGGCCCCTTCTTAAAGAGGGCTTCTAGATATCGATAAGTCACCCCACACCCCCACAGCCACTGGGCTATAGTTGTGAGGAATAGGCACTTGTCCTCATAAACATGAGGACAAGGTGCTTTGGGGGGTATGTAGCCTGGTATGGTTGAGGAGGGGGACACTGGCTCATCCCCCCTTTCCTGGCCTGCATGCTCGGATAAGGGTCTAGTATGGATTCTGGGGGGACCCCATGCCATTGAAAAAAAAACATTGGTGTGAGGTCCCCCTCAACACTTTTTTTTCTTAATGTAGGCTCTTCTTTTGTTTACATTCTGCTGTCAGCACGGAATACCACTGACAGTAAATAAATCATAGTTGTTAAGGACACATAATGATAATGCTGTTGTTTTAGCATAAGAAAATGAAAAAAATTATCTCTGAAACACTAACCCTCAAGACATTTTAGCAAAAAAAGGGATAAATATGAAATAAAAAAAAAAAAAAAAAAAGATTGCAAGGAACAGGATGGGGGTCCAACACACACTGACAAATGGATGCTGGGAATCCACCCTTTTACAGTAAGGGAGCTGGCACATAACAAAGCCCCTATAATTGTCCACAGTTGAAAGGTCAGACAGTGCATTATGATAACAAAGAGTTTAATCTACTGATTTTTCATACTAATTTGGTGTTTACCTATTCTCAAAATATACTGTTGGTTTGTCACTGTTTCAGTTTTAGTACAAATTAGAAGTGAAAATATTAAAGCAGCATGGACAAAAAGTTTAGAAGAAATCTTTCACACACTAACTTGCTGAATTAAGCATCAAGTAATGCTGTGGATTACTTATGTTTGCCAAGAAAAGGAAAACAGTAGTTAAATGTTTTTCACTGAAGGTATGGGAAATCTATAATAGTTGAACTTTAAAGCTTACATGTATAAAATATCCAATTAAACAGAGAGTGCAAAAACCATGAAAATGTAGTTTTACTTAACACACTGAACAGTATCAGATATTAGAAAGAAAAATGAATGATCCAGCCATTATTCAATAAACAGTGCACTTGCAAACCATGCAAAAATTGCAAATCGTTAAAAGCCCAATTGTATAATTTGTTTTATTTGTTTTAAAATAGATAGCTTACATGTTGTTGAAAATTAAAAAAAATAGCTCTCACCTTCTTACTTACGTTCTCCCTAATATTGCCCCCAATACTTAGCGTTATTCAACCCATTTACTCTGTGCCCAGGATGTTATAGACATGCCATCTGGTGTCATGTCATCATGTCTTCCTGGGCTCACAACACGATATTGCAAAACACAGTTCTGAGGTTAAGACTTTCTGTAACATTGTGGACCACCCAGCATCAGAGAAAAGAGGAAGAGAACATAGGGCAACTTCTGACCGTCCAGAAGAAACCTACAATCACTGAAATGCTAATGCTGTTTAGGAAACACTGTACCAATAGGGCCTTGTTCATCTAGCTATAGAGGATAAACTCATGGTTTGAGTAAAATAGAGCATAATAAGAAACATAGGCTAATACTTAAAGCAGACACCCCATCCCTAATAGATAAGAGGATACAAAAAAAGGGACAGATAAACCCCTAGGAAAGAAATAGGACTTTAATAGTATCGGTCAAAACCCCAACTCTGGAAAAATAAATCTAGACACAATAGGTCATCTAAAACCACAATTTATTAATACATGATAAAATATGCCCACATTGGCTATTGATAACAAAGCATGATTTGATCAGCATTAACAACCCCAAATAACCATAATGAGTATACACCCAAGCAAGGTGTTAGATCACCCCCCTAGGGAGAACAAATAACACATTTGCTACCCGATGGAACCAAGTAAAGAAAGTAGGGTGGGAGCACAGGATGCAACTGGTGCTAAGTCCTACAGTGTGACCAGGCAGAGGGAAAAGTAAATAGAATTCTGGGATGTATCAGTAGAGGGATCACCATGAGGAGGAAGGGGGTTCTGATTCCTCTATATAGATCTTTAGTGAGACCTAACTTAGAATACTGTGTCCAGTTCTGGAGACCTCACTTACAAAAAGATGTTGATAAGATAGAACAAGTTCAGAGACGGGTAACAAAAATGGTGAAAGGTCTGGGAGATAAAACATATCAAGAGCGACTTCAGGAACTTAACCATTTCTGTACCACCGGACATCATATGACGTCCTTAGGTTTGAGTGGTGATATCTGAATAGTGCCTGCAGATACTGGTTTTTTTTTTCAGGCGATTCTGAACATGATAAAAGTGGTCTTAGTGGCGGATTCACCGCAAGATCACTTTTATCAGCGGCGGGAGAGGTGCCCCCCCTCTCGCCGTTTTCCCGTCATCTCCGCCGCTTACCGGACCCGCCCGCATCGGCGGAGATGATCCGATCCGTCCCCCCAGTGTCCGTGAGCCGACTGAGTGGCTGAAGCCGCTCACTCGGCTCCATAACACTGCAGGGCGGAAATTACGTCAGAAGTCACGTCTGCCCAAAGGTCTTAAAGGGCCCATTTTTTTTTTTGGGCTGTCAGTTTTTTCAGTTTTTTTTTTTTTTTGCATTTTAGTGTAAATATGAGGTGTGAGTTCTTTTTGACCCCAAATCTCATATTTAAGAGGACCTGTCATGCTTTTTTCTATTACAAGGAATGTTTACATTTCTTGTAATAGGAATAAAAGTGATCACATTTTTTTTTTTAAAGAACAGTGTAAAATAAAAAGTAAAAAGCAAAGTAAATAATTAAAAAAAATAAATTAAAGCACTCCGTCCCCGCAAGCTTGCGTGCAGAAGCAAACTCATACATAAGTCCCGCCCACATATGAAAACAGTGTTCAAACCACACATGTGAGGTATCGCCACGATCGTTAGAGCGAGAGCAATAATTTTAGCACTAGACCTCCTCTGTAACTCAAAACTGCGAGCCTGTAGAATTTTTTAAACGTCGCCAATGGAGATTTTTAAGTTGCAAAGTTTGTCGCCATTCCGCAAGCGGAAGCAATTTTTAAGCATGACATATTGGGTATCATTTTACTCGGCGCAACATTATCTTTCACAATATGGAAAAAATTGGCCTAACTTTATTGTTGTCTTATTTTTTAACTAAATAAACTGAATTTATTTTAAAAAAGCACGCTTGGAAGACCGCTGCGCAAATACGGTATGACATAAAGTTTTGCAATGACCGCCATTTTATTCTCTAGGGTGTTAGAAAAAATATATATATAATGTTTGGGGGTTCTAAGTAATTTCATAGCAAAAAAAACTGGTTTTAATTCGTAAACTCCGAACCCAAAAAACAGGCTTGGTCTTGAAGTGGTTAATATGTACAGTCTGGAGGAAAGAAGGGAGAGGGGAGACATGATTGAAGCCTTTAAATACATCAAGGGGGTGAATAAGGTTCAGGAGGGCAGTCTTTTCAATATGAAACCAAAATCAAGAACACGGGGACATGACCTCAAACTAACTGGAGGGAAGTTGAAAACTAATCTTAGAAAGTATTATTTTACTGAAAGGGTGGTTGATGATTGGAATACACTACCAACAGAGTTTGTGAGACAGTCAACAGTAAATGGCTTCAAATATGCTTGGGATAAACATAAATCTATAGTCAGACAACAAGGTTAATGTGAAAAAAAAAATAAATAAATAATAAAAAGGGGCAGACTCGATGGACTACTTAGTCTTTTTCTGCCGTCACTTTTCTATGTTTCAACCCAACGCGTTTTGCCTTGTAAGGCTTCCTCAGGGGAAACAGAAGCAAAGTTTGGGGTATGTGATCCCTATAAAAACAGAAAAACAATATCATAGAATGCATAACATATATATCATTAAATCTAACTATAACATCTTATGTTTACTCAGTGAAAATCAATAGAGACAAATATATGGTATTCAACGAAGCATCAACCAACATTTACACATCCAATTACCTTATTGTGCTACAAAGGCAGAGATAACTTTGTTCACACGGAAGGGAAGAGAGAGGTGCTGAGGTCTCTATAACAGCTTTTTATTGCACATGGTTTTTTAGACCAGCCAACTTTCAAGCCTTAAATATAAATAATGGATATATTCACGTGGTGGCCACAGAGCCAGAAAAAGGGGAAGAATGGCATCAGAGGATATGTACTTCCTCACTGAGAAGTGTGCTACAATATGGCGTCCCAAGAAAGGAAGAGATAAGACCCCAAAGAAAAGGGGCAAAATCTGAAAAAATATGTATAAGAAGCATAGTAAATACCCCTTTGTAGATTATCCACATCATCATATTAATATAGGCATCTACATGATATGTAGGTAAACAAAACAGACATACCTCTTACAGCTCTGTAATTATGTGCCCCACGTTCGAGGGAGGAAACCTAGTCAAACCCCCCAATAGGACTCTGTTTAGTCGACCAACCAAGAGTGGGGGGAGGATATTCGTAGGTAGGGAAACAATAGAAAAAACAGAGGGGTATTCCCGAGGATCCGGCTTTCTTTTTGCTTCACTGTTCACAAATTCCACTTAAGACCTATAAAAGGTCGGTTCTGTGCCACTTATTGAATGCCGCCAAAGCCTGTATCTCTTCGTGCTGGAGGAGTGCTGACCCGCCGTCTATCACTATGTGGCTGAATAGGGTTAACAGTATTAACACCTTTGAAGATCTGGTCCTCAACGCTCAAGATAGGAGAGAAAGATACACCAAGACTTGGGCATGCTGGAACATGTTCGTGTACTCAGAAGAGGGCAAGGCCCTCTTACAGGAGGTCCCTGCTGACTGACATCTTTGAGCATCGTCACACACACCACTTCCGTGGGGAAGCACCGTCCTACTGGGCAGTTACCTATTGATCCTTCCCTTCCCTCACCTTCCCCCCCCCCCTTTTTATTTCTCTCTCTCTATTTTCTCCTCTTTCTCCTCTTTCTTTTTTCCCCCTTTCTGGCTTTTTAATTTCCCTTCTCTATTTTTCCAGGTTCTGTTTCTTAGGAACTTAGGGGGGTCCGGCTGCCCGCATCCCGGGAGACTGATAGGGGTTTGCCTGGGTTGAAGGGCAGACGGGCCCCCCTTCAAAAGGTAGAGGTTAGATGCACACTCATCCTGGATTCCTGAAATTTTATATTTCTGCTGTGTGAATCTATTAGTGAACTCTGGATGAGCTTCTGTATATGTTCTATTTGCAAATACTTCAATTTTGTGAACTGTTGGATGTACTGTTGTATACTCTGCACTCGAATAAATAAAGAAGTTGAAAAAAAAAGAAAAACAGAGGGGTCACTCATAAGTAGACCCTTGTCACAAAGATCCGATGGATCAGATAGAAAAAAAGGGCTCGTATAAAGAGCCCAAACTGACTGTCATATAGTATCAGATCCAGGAATAGTCCTTACCTTTTACCTCCAAGCACAGGAGCATACACTCTCCCCCAATGTAGGCAGATCTCTGCGCATAAGCCGGAGTATGCCAGCTCAATAAATAGAGCTGTAATGGCGCCAAAATGCCACAACAAGTGAACGCCCCGAGCACACGTCATCTCCCCGCATCGGGAACACATGGGGCCGACCCTGCGCCGACCCCTCATATGGACCAACGGCCCAAGGTTGACATCTGCACATGCCCCAAAGTGGTGGGGCACAAACGGCCCTCCTCCCATACGCACAGCAACCAAGCTATGCACCCAGCCGCACATCTCATCCTACGGAAGGGAGACAGCGGAGAGGGAAGGGCGGGGGAGGGTGGCATCGCAGTGGAAAAGGGAGCGGGCCGATTGGAATAAGCCGCCACGTCCAACCACGATCGCCACCTATGTAACCCTAAAATGAGTAAAGTAGGCTCTATAATAGGGTCTAAGTATGTTAAAACACACTTTGCAGTTTTGTAAAAAAAAATCTGGCATACCTATAGACCACTTAGATCAACCCTGAAGCCTGACTGAAGCACTCACAAATTATTTGCATTGTCCCTTATTGAATAAATGTCAGGGCTCTAAATTCAGTGGACACTCATCCCAAGGAATACTTATATTTAATGTGAAGCACCCCTGGTGCTGGTTGTCAAAGTTAAATTTGAAGTCCTCTTCCCCTCCTTTACCCCACAGTTGTAATTTGATGGTGCTGCAGGGATTAATATGAGCATTGGACCTATCAAAGACCCTTGCCAAGACTGCAGATTATACTATACACACTCTTTTTATGCCCCCCTCTCTATTCATAGAAGCTGTATTATCACTTCTATGAATGAAAACCGTTATATAAGTGGAGAATGGTGGGATGAATGAAAGGTCTGCTTTCTACATTCAAAGAAAACTTGCCATTGATGAAAGCTATAGTACAGGTTCTATAAATGGAGGAGAGGGTGGAAAGGGCAGGCATAGTCAGCACTCACAGGTCTAGTGCTCATATCAATCCCTGTAGCACCAGAAGATTACAGCTGTAGGGTTTAGGTGGGGAGCTGAGGAATTCTTATTTCAACTATGACAGAGGGTATCATCACAAGGGATACTTCACAGTAAAAGCAGGGATTAGAAAAAAATCAACAATCATACTCACCTAGATGGATACAGCATCAATCAGAGAACCGAAGACTGAGAAATGAGCTTTCAAGGACCGCTAATTGTTTAATTTTCAGTGAGCTGAGAGCCTATGACTTTTGAATCATGTGCTCTCTGCTCTGCTTTTCCAGCTCACACTCACAGCTCAGACTAAATACCTTTTGTGTTGATTTTAAAACATATATAAACTTAGCAATAAAAAAACATGAAAAAAATTACTTTTCACCCTAGGTTATTCCAGGCTTACTTGGGTGAGAGTGACATCAATGAGTCTTCTTTGGGAGCATGGGAAAGCTTGTTATTCCAAATCTTGTAATAGTGTGCTTCTGCACAGGGCTGGAATATAATTTCACAAGTTTGAAATTCTCAGCTTTCCTAGGATCCTGCTATGAGGACCAATGGTGTTAGTCATGCAACACTGTGCCCCAATACATTGTATATCATTTTAATGGATAGAAACTTCTTTTGGTGATATTTAATCACTTTTTTACTCTGCTATATTTGTTAAAAAAATACTGTAAGTGTATATTATTTACTTTATGTGAAAGTTATAGAGTCTACAAACTATAATATATAACCCCAAATAGACAGTCCAAGATATTTAGGGAGGTACTTATTAAGAAGAATAATGAGTTTTTTGAAGTCTTAATTTTTTGCCACAATTGTTTTTGAAAATGAAGGAAGTTGGCTGTTTGAAAGAGGTTGGGTGTTTTTAGTATAAATCAATAAGTTAATTTGGACTCTTTTATCCTCTGGTGTGGCGTTCCTTGCATTGGTGAATTTTTTTTGGTCCAATGTCCGGTAACATTGGGACTCATGAGTAGAGTTGAGCGAACACCTGGAAGTTCGGGTTCTGCTGGTCCGTCCGAACTTCGGGACAAAGTCCGGGTCCGGGTCCGGACGGAACCCGAACGATCGCACGGACAACGAACCCCATTGAAATCAATGGGGACCCGAACTTTTAGGCACAAAAATGGCTGTAGGAAAGTCCTGGAAAGCCCCAGAGGGCTGCAAAAGGAAGTAAAATGGGGGTAAGGGTAGGGCAAGTGCCCTACAAAAAAATGGGGACAGGGAAATAACTGTAAATATTTTTAAAAAAATAAAAACATAAAAAAAGCAAAAATGGAGGTGAATGTGGATCATCTTCAAACTGTGTCTGAAAAGTATTAATTAACGGTAGAAGCCATATAACTGTTCTAAAATCATCTTCAAACTAGGG
>BLSH010544484.1:227076-242541 GCA_018402905.1 Glandirana rugosa | reverse complement strand
GGGGTATGAAATTTTTCCCGTTAGTTGCATTTTATTTTCATTTTTTGGGTGTTTTATTTATTTTTTGGGTTTTATGGTAAAATTTATTTTCAAGTGAAAAATTCCACTTTGTAACGTCGTTTTTTATTTTTTATTTCTCAGTTGTTAGTGTTAATTTCATTTTAAAGGTTAGACGTAGACTAGAGAGGAGAGGGTAACGTCAAACAGTCGAAAGGGACGGTGACTGTTATCCGACAGAGACCGACGCGACACGTAGGGTAAAAATCACAACCCCGACCGAATTAACTTTCGCAGGAATAACAAAGAAGTTTCGGACTATCGGTATAAAGTTTCCGTTGAGTCACGTAGTACAATATTTTTTTAAAACCAGAATGCACTGAGTTGCCTTTGAAATATGGCTATCAGGCTTTGAAGAAACAATAAGGACGCTTTCAATTAAGCCAGCCCCAACACTAAAAATGGGATGCACAGCGCAGCCAGAGACAGCCTATTGTCAGTGGCAGGGAAAGCTGACAAACTGCAATGGGAGAGGAGAGATCAGATGCAGATTGGAAATTTTACTTTAATTGTGATTGTTGACTCTTTATTTTTTATTTTTTGCTGCAATGTTTCACCTTAAAAAGTGAACTTTTATTTAAAATGGTATTTTGGGTTTTTTATTTATTTTGTGGGTTTTTTACTTTTATTTTACGTTGATTGCCCTTTTTAAAGTATGGGGTGCTCAAAGCAAATATTCACTTGTTACTGACCATCTGTTCTTGGAGCTGCCTTTATTTTACAGCTCACCACTGGGTCATTTAAAAAATAAGCAAAGTGCAAGAAGAGTGTGCACATACATCATCTCACATTATATCACTTACATTCACTGCATCCCCTTATCCTCATAGATAAAATAAAAGTTGGTCAGATACCAGATAGGCCAACTTTCCCTAATTAAAACTGTTGTGCTGCTGGGCAATTTTATGCTGGGCAATTAAGTATCTTAATTATTTTAATAAAACTGTGCCCATGCTCTTTGATTCTAGTTCATTGGACTCTAGCCTTGAGTATTAAAATTGTCCTCCTGCTGGCCAAGTTTACACTACTGTCTGTACTCTTTAGTACATTTTGGCTTATTATACCTGATTAAAACTTTCCTGCTACTGGCCAATTTTACACTGCATATTATCTGCAACCAATTAATTCCTAATGATAGCTTGATAAAACTTGGCAAACTGTAGGCATTTGTTAGGGGTGTTATGAACTACTTGCCAGTTTCTTTCAAACAGTCCAAGTTGCATTATTACCATTTGAGGAAAAGGTATGTGTTAATGCTAAAGCTACCTAGATTTAATAAACTAGATTTGGTGTTGTATGTAAGCTAATAGAGATGGTCTGAACACACCCCCCCCCCCCCCCTGTTCGGTTTGAAGCATAACTCCCAAACAGGGGAAAAGGTCTAACCTAAATGGCTAACCCCATTGAAGTCTATGGGAGTCAAACACGAAAAATTTTATATGCAAGTAATTGGCCATAAAATGGGTATGATGATCTGGGTATTGCCTTGGGGGACATGCATCAATACAATCTTTTTTTTTTTTTTTAATACATTTTTTTTCAGGAGCCGTGATTTTAATGATGCTTAAAGTGCAACAATAAAAATGAAAATTTCCTTTAAATATAGTGCCTGAGCAGTCTCATTAGTCTACCTGTAAAATGGCACATCTTTAGAATATATAGAACATGCTGCAGCAAAAATGACATTTCTAAAAAAAGTCAAATCACATTTAAATTGACTTGCGGGTGCAATTGCTGGCACCTGGCTATTGAAAAAAAATGGTGTGAGGTCCCCCCCAAAATCTATATCAGACCCTTACCATAGCTAGCAGCCTGGCAGGTCAGGAAATGGGGGGAGGGATGAGTGAGTGCCCCCTTCCTGAACCAAACTAGGCCACATGCCCTCAACATGGGGGGTGGGTGTTTTGGGATGGGGGACTTTGCCTCCACCCCAAAGCACTTTGCCCCCATGTTGATGGGGACAAGGGCCTCATCCTCATAACCATAGCCGGTGGTTGTGGGGGTCTGCATGCAGGGGGCTTTTCAGAGTCTGGAAGCCCCCTTTAACAAGGGGGCCCCCAGATCCCAGCCTCCCCCATGCGAATGAGTATGGGATACATAGTACCCCTAGCCACCAAAAAAATGTCAAAACGTAATAAAAACACAGAGACAGTTTTTGACAATTTAAAACTGTGTCCCCCAATGTAAATCCATTGTAAATCATGCCACTTGTAGCACCCGAAAAAAATAAAAAAATAAAAATGCTCCTGCCAACATGAAGGTTGGCTGCCTACTGTAGGCTAAGCCATTTGACAGTTCTTATGTAAGAGGCAGGGCCACTTGGTTACATCACCTGGTGGCACTGCCCCCTTCTGATGTCACTGACCCAGCATGCACCAATCCATGATGTCATAAGGCGGCGGTGTCACCATGTGAGGTTTTTTCAAGTTTTTTACCAGCAATTTTTTTTTTTTACTCAGTTGTCAGTGAGGAAGCCCATTGACAGCTAATGACTCATCGGTTGTTAAGGATGCTGTGGCCGGCTTCCTGGACCCGTTCCTTAGCAACCAGCTTATACTGTGCCCTGATTGGGCAAAACTTTGCCCACTCAGGGCGCAAAATGCACTGTGCAGTGTGAACACCAGCTGAACACCCTGAAAATGTGGGTGTTCCCCTGAACGGGGTGAACTCTATATGCTAAGCTAATTGTAAAAGGAAAAAAAGTAAATTCTATAGCTAAATATGCACTGCCAGTGCATACTGTCGATGAGACTGTCAGTGAAATTATACCACTACATACAGCTTTGAGGCACCCACCAAACATGTTATTTAGGGATGTATGTGTTTTCCTTCTTTCTGCTAAAGCAACTTGAAAAAATTATATCGCCTTTATGTTTTTTTTTTTTTGCATTGTTACATACTCCACTTGGCAGTTCCCAGCTTTGAAATTCTTTCTCTTAACAACAGTTTATCTATTAGCCAAAAAATGACCAGAATTTAAGAACAAGACTCAATCCATGTAGACTTCAATGGAATTCACCCATAAGTTCAAGTTTGCCAAACCTTGAACAAGATTCACTGAACCGAGTTTCGATTCAGTGAATCGAGTCCAGACAGACCTGCTAATTACTACTGCCCACTTTAGGTGGTCCTATCTGGCCATGGACTGCCTGGTTACTAACTACATCGGGTTAAAGTTTGATGCAGATAATTTCAGAAGTGAGGAAGCCCTGGGACTGTTGGGTTTCCAGGCTGAACAATGGACTACTGGTTCTTGTACAGTATACAATGGAGTTTCTGGCTTGCCATTGTACTGACTAAGAGGCCTTCAAGCAGCAGGACGTTTTGTTACAAAGAGGCAAATCTTTCTGTCCCAAATAGTCTGGACCAGTTCTGTCTGAGTTTATCAATGACTACAAAACCAATTCAACTGGTGCAAAAGACTACATTTTTATTGTGACAAAAATAAATGACACCTGCCACCATTACTAGCCCCTGACACTTTTCCTTGCCTAGTCTAGGGTTCTGGCAATGTAAACACAATGTTTTCACAGCTGTATTTCAGCAGCCAACATTCTAATGTTAGCTGCTGTGAAAATCTTCCTTTATATTTCAAAACTTTCAGCCATAATCCAGTGCCCAGGTACTGTAAATGCACCACACAATGTTTCTGCAAGTTGCATCTTGAAACTTTTGGCCTATTCTGGTGCTGTTGCATTAAAAATATTATTGGCAATTGTCCCTCACATAATACACTCTAATATTTATTGAAAGACTGAACCTGCCTATTGTCCGTTTAAAGATTTTTATTGAGTTTTCACAAGTACAACAGAAAAATAAAGGCACGGTGAGTAAGGGCAGGCCTTACTATTAATACATACAAAATTGAGAGCGGTTGGCAGCTACACAAACAAATGTGAAACAAATTATACAAGATCACAGACTTGGAGGGTCTCTGGGTTAAACCTGTGCCCCCCCTCCACCGGGCACCCCATCTGGGAACAAGCTGTTTCCGGAGGAGGGGCCCGAATCAGCACCCGGCAGACCCGCCTCAGAACTAACAACAATCGCCCCAATAGTAGGGCAATCTACAGTGGGAAACAAAAAATATACCATAAACATAACAGAGAAACAAAGGAGTAGGAAACAAAGGAGGAAAGAAGAAAGAGGAAGAAAGGACACCAGGGAAGCGGAAGCCTGAAGGAGGTCAGGCTAGGTCAAGTAGGAAGGTTGAAATATTTCCGCCAGTGCTCGCAGACCCTGTCAAATTTGTCGGAGGAGGCCATCAATGCTACACACACCCACTTTCTACATGAAAAAGCTATAGCACTTCAACAAAAAACCTTCCGTACCTTCGAAAACACGTGGAAACCATGGGAAACATGGTATCACATATAAAATACAAGCGACAAGAAACTTAAGCATTAGGGCTGCATCTTCCCTCACATACGCCTTGCTATATTCGTGATCTCTATAACAAGAAGCATCTAGTGATGAAGACACACTAAGTATTGACCCACATACACTAAATGTTTGGTTAGCACGGACTCAAACTGTATTGAAAACCTATATGTTTATATATCTGTTCATATATCCTATGTTTCACTTGCCTTTGTTAACTTACTATACGTGACAAGTTCATTGAACATATAAAGTGGCGGCTGCGCCCGCTATTTATCTGTATTTGTACCAATGCTTCATTTTCGAAACTCAATAAAAAGATTGAAAAAAAAAATTTGTCGGAGGAGTCCTGAAGGATATTAGCAATTTTTTCTTGGGTCATTATCCAGGTGATTTTTCTCTTGGCAGCATTGAACGAGACAGAGGTTTTTTTACAGGCCCTAGCCAGGGTGATTTTAGCTCCCAGTAAGATGAAGTGAATTAGTTTATACATGGACTTGGAGAGACCATCCGGCCTGTGAAGTAGAAAGGCCGTTTCTGGGTTTTGGGGTATCGATTGCCCTGTAATCTTCTTCAGCAGGGAGAAGATTCTATTCCCCTGATCTTAGGACATTCCCACCTATGATAATAGGAACTCTGAAGGTTACAACCTCTAAAGCATAACAGGGAGTTTGGGAACATTATCGAGAGACGGGAAGGGATTAAGTACCAACGGGATATCACCTTAATGCTGGCTTCTATTAGGGGAGTGTTAACTATCCCCTTAAAAGATTTCAGAAAGATAGAAAACCATTTGTCCGTGTCCCAAGTCAAATTCGGATCCCTCTCCAACCCTTGGCGTATGGGGGTTTCTGGGGGAGTTCCGCCAGTAAAACATATATCGTGGAGATTCCCCCTTTTTGGGTGGAGATATCAGAGCACCACTTCTCGTAGGGGTTGATACCCTCTAGCGCCAGTTTCTCCCTCCACAAAGAGGTAATAAAGTGGTGAATTTGCTGGAAGTGAAATATTTCAGACTGGGGCATTTCTAAATTGCTGGAGCAGTGTTCTAAGGAGATCGGGCCCGAAGATGAGAGAAAATGGCATATTCTATAGAGCCCCTTGTTGGTCCACCACCCAAAAGCGCGGATGTCCTGACCCGGAGGGAAGCTGGGGTTGTTAAAAATGTGTTGCAAGGGGTGGATGCTAGAGTCTAGACCAGGGGCCCCGAAAAGAGAGTCACAAAGGGCTACCGAGTGGGATAGTGTGGGGGACAGGATCGAGGGTCTTGATTTTGGGTGAGCTCAGACCAGGAAGTCTATGGTATTGAGGGGGACCTCCTGCCTCTCAATCCCTACCCATTCTGGTCTATTGGTTTTGACGTGGACAATAGAAAATTGAGCCAGTTGGGCTGCCTGGTAATACTTCCACAGGTTTGGGAGCCCCAGACCTCCTTGGTTGTGACTTCTCAAAAGGACTTCCGCAGGACATCTAAAGGCCTTACCACCCAAAATTAACTTTTTAAGCTGGCATTGGAGTGTGATCTTTTAATAGGGATAGGAAGGGACCTAAACAGGTATAGGATCCTCAGCAGGAGGGTCATCTTGACCGAGTTGACTCTTCCCAACCATGAGAGACCCAATCTCCCCCAGTTGGGGAGGTCTTCCATAAGTTGTTTAAATAAAGGGGGATAATTGATGCTGTATAATAGGTCAATACTGGTCGCTAAGTTTATGTCCAGGTAAGGGATCTGGGCGGTGCTCCAGAGGAAGTGAAAATGCTCCTTAATCTGTTGAACAATCCTTTCGGGGACATTAATGTTGAGGGCTGCAGATTTAGTCATATTAATTCTCAAACCCGAGGCCCTACCAAACTCCTGCGGGAGATGAACAATGTTTGGAACCAAACCGGGAGGAGAAGTGATAAATAGAAGTAGGTCGTCAGCAAAGAGGGCACATTTGTGTGTGTGTGGACCACATCTCACCCACGGAATCCCGGGGTGTTCCCTAATAGCAATCACCAAGGTTTCTATAGCAATGGCAAAGATCAAAGGGGAGAGCGGGCACCCCTGCCTGGTTCCCCTGTGGATGGAGAATGGGTCAGAGAGGTAGTTTTGCAGTTTAATTTGGGGTTGGCATATAACGCTTTAAGGGTTTGCAGGAAACGTGGGCCAAACCACCAACGTCCCAAGACCTCAAATAAGTAGGGCCATTCGACCGTGTCAAATGCTTTTTGTAAGTCAACTGAAGGTACGAACCCTTCCTGTGGGGGTCCTCCGTCCCACCCGGATCTGAGGAGAGAGATGAGGTCCACTGCCTGCGAATCTGATCGGGTCCCTGCCTCCCAGGGTTAAAACCCACCTCGTCCCTATGGATGTATTTCCCTATGAAGGAGGACATTCTATTAGCCAGAATTTTAGTTAGGATTCTTAAGTTGTTGTTTATTAAGGATATGGGCCTATAGTTATTCACTTCCTTGGGGTCTCTACCGGGTTTAGGGATGACTGAAATATTGGCCGTATTGAGATCGTCGTTGACGATTGTTCCCCTCTGAAGGGAGTTGAAAAAGTTTGCTAAGTAGGGAGCCAATATAGGCCCAAACTGCTTGTAATAACCTGCGGAAAAACTGTCAGGTCCTGGGGCAGAGCCCTTTTTGAGGTGTTTGATCACGTCCAATATTTCAGCCTCCGAGATCGGCCCCTCTAAAGAGAGACTATGTTCCTTGTCTAATGTAGGGAGTGGAGTGTTGTCTAGAAATTGGGGAGGGGAGACGGAGGGGTTTGAGAACTCTGACTGGTATAGCTTATCATAAAATTTGTGGAACGATGCCATGATCTTCTGAGGGTTTTACATAAGGACCCCTGAGGGGTCCCTCACTCTTGGGAAGGTGAAAGAGCGGAACTTCGGGGAAAGTCTAGAAGCCAGTTTAGGGCCTATCCGGTCTTTCTGGAGGTAGAATTGGGTGTTAGCCCATTGTATCTGTTTCTCTGCTTCGGTGGTTAAGGCAAGGTTTAGGGCCGCTCTCCCTGCTTTCAATTTGGCTCGGGACAGTGGGGAAGGATTTTCCTTGTGTACCCTGGCCAGTTTGTGAAAGTCCTGTTCAAGTTTATCTAAGTCACTCTTTCTCTCCTTCTTAAGTTTAGACGAAAGGTGAATTATATTACCCCTAATTACTGCTTTGTGGGCCGCCCATACTGACATGTGGGAGACTTCTTCACCCGTATTCAATCTAAAGTATTCTTTGAGGTCCTCCCCCAGCATTGTGCAATAGACAGGATTATTTAAAAGTGATTCCTTCAGGCGCCATTGGGGTCTTTTCTCAACGGCCGACTGTGTCCTAAAGTGTATGACCACCTTCGAGTGGTTAGACAGGGAGGAGTCTCTTATGAAAGATTTGGAAACCGAGGGGATAGAAGGCGCACCCATAAAAATATGATCAATCCTGGCCAAGGACCTATAAGGGGCAGAGTAATGAGTAAAATTCCTCATTCTCAGGTTAAGTTCCCTCCATACGTCCACTAACCCTAGCGAGTAAAGGAGCCTGGCAATCTTCAAGCTCCTCTTCGGGGGTTGAAGTAGACATACTTTTTCAGGGCCAGATTTGTCCAGTCCAATTTATCCAGTTGATCTTGCAGGTCTTGGATGCGAGAAGTGTTTTGGTTTGCTCTGGCTATTGTTTGGTCTGTCTTATGTTCTGTGGCATAGATCCTGGAACCTAAATTCTGTAGGTCCATTTGGATAGTAGAGGTTATTTAGGAGGAAGTCTGGGCCAGACCTTTGGAGGGCATCTTGGAGAAGGTTTCCATCATAAATCTCAGGTCCGAATGCAAGGTTGGCGCGGGGGAACCCAGAACTCCCGGAGCTTCCGGATCAGGGGCCCGGTCCCCAGTCGGGGAGGCGAACATCTCATCCAGAGTTCTCTCCAGGAGGGAAACTGTAGAGGCTGGCGAGAGAATCTGGGGATTGGTGAGTTCAGGTACAGGGGGCCCAGGGCCAGGGAGAATTTGCAAACTCCCTTCTGTCCCAGCCTCCATATCCTCAGAGCTGTCCCTTTGGTTTGGATCACCACAGGGATTCTGTGGTGGCCAAAGGGGGTCCAGGAGTTGATGAGATCCGGGAGGGGATCAGGGTGGTGGCACATAAAATGGGGGCTTCTTACTGCCTTCCAGGGGGACCCTGCGGGGAACGTGCTTGGGGGGCTGCAAGCCTCCAAATTAAATGTGGGGGTATAAGCTCTGAATTCCCCTGCCCACCGTGGTTAATGTCCGATCACTTGCCTCCCTGCCCTATAGTGTAGTCAGAAGAGGGGGAGATAGGGTCCCTCTAAGTCCCAGGGCTCCAGGAGGGAGGATACCTATTACCTAAATCTGTAATGGGCGTCTGGAGTGCCCCCTTGAAATGTGTAGGCCTCAGCCTTGGCCTCACCTGCCAGATCTGTCCCTGCCTGTATAGTCCTGGATGGCGCTAAGAACAGCCTGGGGGGAACCCCAGAGGAGTCCCCTTCCACGGATTAAGAACAAGGGGGGTCCCCAGTCTCCCGGGCAGCTTCTATGGAGCACTGGAGCTTCCACGCGGGAGTAGGCCAGAGTCGCGGCCTCGCCTGATAGCCACGTCCGGCGGGTGTTCCTCGGTCGTTCGTGCGGGGTCTAGTGGTGGGGGTGTTGGCCCTTTCAAGGGCTTCTGGAGGGCTGCGGGGACCTAGTTGGTCGGAGCCCCGAGATCAAGCTTCCATCTCGGAGGACCAGCGCATGCACACTGAACCTGCCAATTCTCTGCCTCCCATAATATGGCCTTACCAAGCTGCTTACATAATGTCCAAACACTGTATAATATTTGTGGCCAATATCTCTCAAATAATACACTGTAATTTATATTTCAGCATAAAACCTGACTTGTCTCTCTCTCTCTTAAATTGCAGCCTAACCAAGCTGCTTACATACTTTCTAACTACTGACCAATATTAGTTTCTCAATAAGTACACTGCAATTTATATTTTGAGATAAAACCCATCTAGTCTTTTCCCAATGTATGATCTATCCAAGGTACTTACATACTGTTTAGCCATTGAAAAATCATGCTTTGCTATTGTTTATCAGATAATAAACCATAATTTTGAATACGAGATAAAAATTGCCTCTTTATCAGGTACCTGGTAACATAGCCAGAAATGATGATGAAGGCTTCTTTTACACTTCTGATTCGGGGGCCCCTGGAAGTGTGAACCAAAGGTGCAAGAGTGCAGAGGGGCATGAGTGCCTGTGGGTCTTGCCAGTAGCAAAGCAGGTATTCCATGCTAGGCCGGAGAGGTCGTCAGTAGTCTTCAGTGAAGCAGGCAGGCTGGTAGACAGCTGGAGGATGGCAGACGGAAGCAGGCTGTTGCTGGCAACAGCTGGCAGGTGAGGCATGCACTGGTGGCTGACTGTAGAACAGCAGGCAAAGCAGGATGTGTCAGGCAAGTTGGGTCATATACTGGCAGGACAGATCAGGTACAAAGGAGCAGGCAATAGTACAGTCTGGGTACAAGCCAGGTCAGGAGCCAGTTAGTGCAATAGAAGCAAATGGAGTAGACAGAAGCGTAGGTCAAGGACAAGCCGGTGGTCGGTCAGGCGGAGTTGAGAGAGCGGTCAGACAAGCCAGGTCAGCAACTACAATCAGGGTACACATGTTGCAGGGAAGATTGAAAGACAAAGTGGCACTGATCGTGAGCACTGGCCAAGTTTGGATAGCCCATTTGGCACCAACATCTGTCACAGGTGCACGCAAGAGTATGCTCATGCACTAGCTAGTTTCTACCATACACGTACCTGAACTGTGTTTTAAATATTTTTAGATTCATTGGGGATTCAGAGATAGGTGGGGGTATGGGGACTGTGGGGTTATGGTTTTGAAGTATTTTTGTTCTCTCTTTTTTTAAATGTTATTAAATCTCTAATAAAAGACAATGCAGCATAGTACTGTAGAAATATAAGCTCACAAACTATACTATTAGACTGTTTAGGCACTGGAGGATTTGTACACCATTGAGGGCTTTTTTGTTTTTTTTTTTTAAAGTAAGCTTTCCTATAGCTTTTAGACTTGTATGACTGCTATGTCCACCATTCAATTCAGGCCTATTACCTCTAGATACAATATCAGGTGTCACAACTAAAACTACCTTTATTTCAAGTTAAAATAAATTAGAATGGGGTGCTACTGCTGTATTTCAGCCAAGCTAAATGAAAAGCTTAAAAACATCCATTACACATTCAAAATTTGGGATTCTAGAATATGGTATCAATGGCACTGCCCAAAATAATAATACTATACAGCTTTAAAGTGGTTCTAAAGTCAGAAGGATTTTTATCTTAATGCATACTATGAATGAATTATGTTTCTCTCTTGCTTTAATCAGGTTTGGAGTGTTTTTTCTCTTTTCCCTTATTTTATCTTATTTGGGTTTTCTGCATTTGGGTATATTTTTGGGTTTAGCCTTCTTTCAGAAATACCATCTTTTAAAATAAAATCATATATGAATCGTGTATTTACTTGGTAATTTTCTATGTATGATATTTATGCTTGATTTATGTGTGGTGTTATTTTATTAATTTGCTAAATTGATCATGTCCAATGTGTATATTATATGAATTTAATGTGTGGCTTACTGTATGTAAATTAGTCTCAGTTGTACATCATACAAATAAACACAATCTTCATGGACTAATTATTCATTTTTACGTTTTCATTTCTATTTATTGTATATATTAATAGTGTTGTTTTGTATTTTTTTTTTTGTTTATTATTATGCACATTGACATTGGTCGGTCAATAACCACTTGCCCTCCAGAAGATTTTACCCCTGTCATGACCAAGCCGTTTGTTGCTATTCGGCACTGCACTATTTTAACTGGTAATTGAGCGGTCATAGAACATTGCACTCAAACAACATTTATATCATTTTTTTCCCCACAAATAGAGGTTTCTTTTGGTGGCATTTGATCATCACAACAGTTTTTTTTTTTATTTTATTCATTATATAACCGAAAAAAGACAGTGGATTTTGAAAAAAAAAACACTATTTTTTACTTTCTTCTATAAAACATATCCAATAGGCTGCCAGATTATCCCCCAAGTATTGTTCCTTTTCCTTCCCAAAGATTAGGGATTTCTCTGGAGACCTAATCCAGAATCCTAAACGAATTATGACTGTCCTTCAAAATTTTTATGCCAAACTTTATGAATCAGGGAAATCAGTTGCCTCCTCTAATCTTGAAGCCTTCCTAAATTCCATTGCCCTTCCTAGACTGTCAGAGGAACATATAGCTTCCCTTGAACTACCCTTCACCGACACGGAAGTTATGGAAGTGATCCAAAATCTCAGGAAGGGATCGGCCCCCGGCCCTGATGGATTGTCCACGGGCTATTATAAGACCTTTGGTCCAGTTATTGCCCCTTACTTAACTAAATCTTTAAATTCTCTTCGGGTGGGTTCTGGTTTGCAGAGTGATGCTAACAGAGCCTTCATATTGGTCATCCCCAAACCTGGTAAAGATCATTCAGATGTCAGCAATTATAGACCTATCTCTTTAATCAATAATGGCCTTAAAATTTTGACTAAAATTTTAGCAAACAGATTGACCAAATTTATAAGTAAGTACATTCACAAAGACCAGGTGGGCTTTATTCCGGGAAGGCAGGGCCCGGACCAAATTGGTAGAGCAATAGACATCATTTCTCTCCTTAACTCGAATTGGGATGGGGGTCCCCCTCGAGAGGGGTACATTTTGTCCATCGATTTACAAAAGGCCTTTGATACAGTTGATTGGTCATATCTATTTGAGGTTTTATACAGATGGGGCTTTGGCCCAAGATTTCTTCAGACCCTGAGAGCCCTATACTCTAACCCTTGCGCTCAGGTCAAATTACAAAATTACTACTCAGACCCTTTTGTCATCTCTAGGGGTACTAGACAGGGATATCCCCTTTCACCCTTAATATTTGCCATTGCGAAGGAATCTCTGGCTATTGCCCAGATATTCATGGAGTGAAATGTGGACCCTATACCCATAAGTGTGCATTATTCTCAGATGACCTGCTCTTATTCATCTCTTCCCCTCTTACATCCACCCCGCAAGTTATTCATCTTCTTCAAATCTTTGGAGAAGCTTCTGGGCTCTGTGTAAACTGGCCCAAATCTTCAGCTCTGAATATATCTATCCAAGAGCCGATAATGCGTTGACTCAAAGATCTATATAAATTTGCCTGGAACACTTCTCAGATACCTTACTTGGGGGTCAATCTGGTAGCCAACGTCAGCCAACTCTATGAAGCCAATTACCCACCTTTATTTAAGAAATTAATAGACGATCTTGCCAGATGGGACCAAGAAGGCCTCTCATGGTTAGGCAGGATACATGCGGTCAAAATGACCCTTCTTCCTAGGATTCTGTACTTCTTTAGAGCTCTCCCTGTCCCAATCTTCAAAAACTACAATCGCAAATTCTGAAATTCATTTGGGGCCGTAAAGGCTATAGATGCTCGGCTATTGTTCTTTACAGGAGACGCAGTCAGGGGGGTTTGGGTCTTCCACACCTTTTTAAATATTTCCAGGCAGCTCAACTTGCACAGTTCTCAACCGTTTTCTCTAGTGGTAATAAACCTGACTGGATTAACATAGAGAGGCTTAACACTATTGATTTTTTGATGGGGGCTCCTCGCAAGTCGATGCCCTCAATACTCGCTCCTACGCTGTCCCACTCCTTTGCCCTTAGCGATTTAATCCTTAAACCTCCATATTTAGTTTCAAATCTATGCCCTCTCAGTCATCTCTTTAATAATCCCCTTTTCCCACCGGGTCTTGACATTAAAGCCTTCCAGTGGTGGACAGATAAGGGCTTATATTGAATAGGCCATTTCTTGTCCCCTGCGGGCCATTTGACTCTAACTCACTGTATCAATAAATTAGAAATGCCACCTACTGAAAAATTCAGATTTCTTCAAATACATAAATTCCTGACTTCTTGGTGGAAATCTAAAAATGACCACGCAGGTATTACCCCTTACGAAAAATGGTGTTCTGAAACTGAGTATCAAAGAGGAGACATTACTCTGATTTATGCATCACTGATAGAGACTACAGATAAACCCCCCTATGCAAAGAAATGGGAGGGAGACCTTGAGGTTCATTGGGAAACAGATTTACGGAACTCTCTGTTCCTGAGATCACAAATATTACCCTAAGGGAGGCCAATCTAAAGGTCCTTATCTGTTGGTACTTAGTACCTACTAGGTTAGCAGCTATGTACCCAAGTTCCTCCAGCCTCTGCTTCAGGGGATGTGGGCTTTTGGGCTCCTTCCTTCACACATGGTGGGAATGCCTGCTTATTCGGAGCTTTTGGAACAAGGTATTCCACTTGATTCATAGGATTTCGGGCCATTCAATCCCTCAGAATCCAGAAATAGCACTCCTCAACTATAAACCTGATAGACTTTCCAAACCACTATTTAAACGTACCCACTTTATTCTGCTGGGTGCTAAAATCACAATAGCCAGGTCCTGGAAGCGTCCGTCAGTGTCATTTTATGAGGCTAAACAAAAAATGTCCTGGATCCTTGTGCAGGAAAGGCTCGCAAATATTATTTTAGATACTTCAACTAAATTTGACCTAGTCTGGGAACCTTGGAAGAACTACCTTAAGCTCCCCAAGTGACTTACACCCCTGGCCTAATTCTCTGGTGCCTCTTCTTTCTTTACTTTCTATTACGCTCCTCTTCTCCTTCTTCATCTGAGACTATTTCTTTACTGTCAGCGGGCTTGTCAGTCCGCCTTTTCTTGCAAACTGCAGTTTGGACTGTTTCTGAGGGGTGGTACTCCATTCTAGCTGTCACGTACCTGACGGTGGAGTCTGTCTTGTGCAGGGAACAACCGCTCTTGCGCACCCGATTCAAGGACCCCTGGTAGTGGGGACAGAGGCCCAAGAGTGCGGGATGGCACGAGGGCTGGAGGATCACCGATGATGTAGCGAAGCTCCAGGAGGCGTGCAGGTAGACGGATGGTCGTTCAGGCAGGGTCGGCAACGGGCAGGCAAGAAGGTACAAAGGATCAGGCAAAAGAGTAGTCAGAGTCCAAGCAAGGTTCGTTACAGGGGCGGGCAGCAAAGGTACACAGGAGCAGACAATCGGATGGTCGAGGGTAGCCGGGGTCGGAGCAGGAGGCAGACAACAGGTCGGGACAAGCCGGGTCAAACAGGAGGCAGGTCAAACAGGAGGCAGAACAACGCAGGAACAGGTATCAGAGGCTGGGGCTCACAGGTCGGGAACGCTGTAGAACGAGCAGCACTTGTCTCCAGGGCCTCCAGGTTTAAATAAGTCCGGGGGCGTGGATATTTTCTTCAGGTTCTCAGGAATTCTCCTCTGGGCCGAACCCCTTCCACTTGATTAGATACTGGGTTCCCCCAGCTCTCCGGCGACAATTCAAGATGGCTTCCACCTCGAACTCCTCCTCTCCGTTAACTAGGACGGGGTCTGGGGGACCCACCTTCCGACCTGAGAAGGTGTCCAGGATCATGAGCTTCAGTAGTGAAGCATGGAAAACCGGGTGGATCCGGAGAGAAGAAGGCAGGTCCAGTTCAAAAGCCACCCGGTTTATCTTCCTCTTAACTGGGAATGGTCCCAGGAATCTTGGGCCCAACTTTTTGGAGGGGCATGCCAATTTTAAATTCTTGGTAGATAGCCAAACGCAGTCGCCTGGTTGGAGTTCCAATTCCCCCCGCCTTCTTTTATCGTAAGCCTCCTTGTTCACTTCCCGAGATTTGGCAAGGGTCTCCTGCAGGAGTTTGCAATTCTTCTGGAGGAAGCTAGAGATGTCTTGAGCTGCTGGGACGGTCCCTTCCGGATTTAAATCAGGTAAAAAGGTGGGGTGAAACCCGTAGTTGGCCCAAAATGGGGACTGCTGGGTGGCCGAGTGAATGGTGTTATTGTAAGCAAACTCGGCCACCGGCAACAGTGCAACCCAATCATCCTGAGAGAACGATGAAAAACATCTCAGATATTGTTCGAGAGTCTGATTTGTCCT
>BLSH010544484.1:194276-212091 GCA_018402905.1 Glandirana rugosa | reverse complement strand
CAGGTGGACTCTATTTACTAATTAGGTGACTTTTCTTCTTTATTTGCGGTGGAACGTGCTCATCGCACCCCTCCCCATCCCCTTCCTCCAGGCAACCCACCACGCTCCATGTTGGCCCAGCTGCTAAATTATAAGGACCTGGAAATTATCCTACGCATGGCCCATGAAAAAGGTCCAATTCAATATAATTATTATTATTATACAGGATTTATATAGTGCCAACAGTTTGCGCAGCGCTTTACAAAATGAAGGCAGACAGTACAGTTACATCACAATTTGGTACAAGAGGAATCAGGGGGCCCTGCTTGTTAGAGCTTACAATCTAAGAGGAGGGGTCAATTGATACAAAAGTTAATAGCTGTGGGGGATGAGCTGATGTAGAAAGTAAGACAGTGTATTAGTTAGAAGCAGGATAGGCTTCTTTGAAGAGAAAGGTTTTCAGGGATCGTCTAAAGATGGATAGATTAGGAGACAGTCGGACAGATTGGGGTAGGGAGTTCCAAAGGATGGGAGAAGCTCTGGAGAAATCCTGGAGGCGAGCATGTGAGGAGGTGACAAGGGAGCTAGAGAGCAGGAGGTCTTGGGAGGACCAAAGAGGGTGGCTTGGTTGGTATTTTGAGACTAAGTTAGAGATGTAGCTGGGGCAGAGTTGTGGATGGCTTTGTAAATTATTGTTAGTATTTTGAATTGTATTTGTTGGGTGAGTGGAAGACAGTAAAGAGATTGGCAGAGATAGGTGAAGGACACTGAGCGGTTGGTAAGGTAGATAAGTCTTGCAGCAGCATTCATTATGGACTGAAGGGGGATAATGTATGTAAAGGTAATCCAATGAGGAGAGAGTTGCAGTAGTCGAGGCGAGAGATAACCAGAGAGTGAATTAGAAGCTTGGTGGTGTAATTGGTTAAAAAGGGGCATATTCTAGAGATGTTGTAAAGGCTAAGGTGGCATGATTTGGACAGGGATTGGATGTGGTCCTGAAAAGACAGTTCAGAGTCTAGGGTTACCCCTAGCACCCTGGCATGTGGGGACACACTAATAGTTGGGCCATTGATCTTAACAAAGAAGTCAGGGGAAGGGGCACGTGGGGAAGGAAATATCATGAGCTCAGTTTTAGATAGATTCAGTTTGAGAAAGTGCTGTGAGATCCAGGCTGATATGTCTGTTAGTAAGGCAGTGATCTGTGAGGAGATTGATGGGGTGAGCTGAAGGGTAGAGAGATAGATTTGGGTGTCATCAGCATATAAATTATAGCGGAAGCCATGGGAGGTTATCAGCTGACCCAGGGAGGACGTCTAGATCGAGAATAGTAGAGGTCCAAGGACAAAACCTTGGGGGAATCCAACGGTAAGAGGAGTTGTAGAGGAGGAAGTGGAGTTGTAATTGACACTGAAGGTGCAGTGAGATAGGTAAGATTCAAACCAACGGAGAGTACGGCCATGGAGACCAAGCAAATTGGGTTTTTTGAGGAGGAGGGGGTGATCAACTGTATCAAAGGCAGCGGAGAGGTCTAAGAGTAAGTGTACGGAATAAAGACCATTGGTTTTTGCTGTTAGTAAGTCATTTGTGAGTTGTAGGAGGGCAGTTTCTGCGGAGTGCTGTGGACGAAATACAGACTGAAGGGAATAAAAAAGAAGGTTATTTTCAGTGAGGTAGTCACTCAGTCTGTTGTCAACTAAACGTTCAAGGATTTTGGAGGCAAAAGGGAGTAAGGAGATGGGTCTTAGGTTGTTAAGATTGGTGGGGTCCAGTGTGGCCTTTTTTGGTATGGAAGTGACTAGTGCATGTTTTAGAGGGTTGGGGAAGATGCCAGTAGAGAGAGAGAGGTTGAAGATATGAGTTAAAGAGGGGTCCGGGGGAAAAAGGTTAGGTGGGCGTTAGAGAGTTAGTTTAGTGACTTCTTCTATAGTAGCTGGGTTAAACAAGAGTATTGATTGTGCAGGAGGACAAAGAGTGTGAGGGGAGTGAGAAATCTGTAGAGAGGAGATCTCGAGACTAATTGTATCAATCTTATTTTTAAGGTGATTAGCAATCTCCTGGGAAGTGAATAAGTTAGTGGGTGGAGGTAATGGAGGACGAAGTAGAGTGTTAAAGGTATAAAAGAGTTGACGGGGGCTCCGTGAGAGGTTGTTAATAAGAGTGATAAAGTAGGTCTGTTTGGCAGTGTGGAGGCAGGAATGGTATTTTTGGAGGGCAGATTTATATTGGCTGAAATCTTGCTGTGACTTAGTCTTACGCCACAGATGCTCAAGAGCGTGGCTCTTTTTTTTTTAAGGCTTCTGGTATTGTCTGTCTGCCAGGGTTGTAGCAAATGGCACCAAAATATCCTTTTTCCCAGACTTTTCAGCTGAGGTCCAGCGTAAACAATCTAAATATGCTGTTATCAAAAAAGACTGCAAACTTTGCAATTGAAATATGCTATGCTTTACCCTGTCAGGCTCAGGGTCATGGAGGGAGGTCAAGCCCATTTCTTTGAAACAGTCCTAGATGCAGCAGCTTGGCTTGATCGATATGAACAGGAACTCCGGCGCAGACGCCCAGCAGATAGAGATTGACGGGAAATGTTCACCCACGTCTGGGTTAACAGTTCTTGTTCCCTGTTGGCACCTACACAGTTACTCACCAAGAGCCATACAGGCCTGTGAACGTAAGGCCCTTGAATCTGCTCACTTGTTTACCAGATCTCTACGCCCCCTTATATACTGCACCGTTTGATTTTTGCCATGCTCTGTTGCACACTGCAGGAACACAACAGTCATCACCAGATGTATATATGTGACTCCTCCATACCAGCTACTGCGTGTTTCCAACAGGATGTTTCTCCATCACCTCTCCAGACACTGTCTCTGATTGCCACCATGGACATAGACGGCACCACTACCTTTAACCCTTCATCATGGCGGATGTGACAGTTACCCCCCTGGTTTCATGGAATGTCAGGGGAGTCAATGATCCCTTTAAATGCACTATGATCTCCTCCTGCCTTAAGAAATACCACCCTGCCATTATAGGTCTCCAGGAAATGCACCTGACACAGGACACAATTTCATGCCTAAGATACTCCTGGGTGGGCAGTACCTACCACTCTACGCACTCCACTTACTCCCATGGGGTGAGTGTTCTGTTGCATAAGGTCTTGGCATTTCAGGAATTGGACTCTATAATTGACCTGCTGTGTCGTTTTGTATTTTTGCACTGCAAATTGTATACGGTGACACTGCTACTAGCATTTGTTTACATTCCTCCCCCATTTTCCAAAGATGTGTTACAAATATGTGGCCGATAAGCCTGACCTACCAATTTTAATTATGGGGGATTATAATTGCTACCTGAACCCTGACCTAGATAGGCACCCTCCCTTATCCACCATTGCTCCTGGGAGGGATACCACCCTTTGTCCGTTCCTGGCAGAGATGGGTTGGCTGAAAATCTAGCATCTTAGAAGCCCACTTGCTAAGCAACTTTCCTGCTTTTCTATGACGCATGGATCTCTGTCCCATATAGATATGTGTCTGGAGTTGACTCATATACCTCCTATTACTGCAAAAATTGAATACTTTCCCCGGGGTATCTCAGACCACTCTCCTCTAGCTATATGGATCACTACTAGGCCTCCCTCGGCACTGCTTAGAGCTCCGTGGAGACTTATAATGCCTTCTGGCTTAAGCTGTTCTCCTCTCCAGACCGAATCTCCAGACAAATCACACAATTCTTTACCACACATTCTGGAATGGTTGACATATCCCTGAGATGGGAAACCTTAAAGGCATCCCTTAGGGGAACCTTTATCACTGAGAACGGCGCAGTCAAACGTAACTCCTCCGCTCTTCTTGAACAGGTGGAAGGCCAGGTGTGACAGTAGGAACTGTCTTATGTTATGAACCCTACTGATTCTGCGAGGGAGTTATGGATATCAGCCCAGGACTCTCTGGATTTCTTGAAATCCTCCGCAGCAGAAAGAAAACATTTTTTTACAAAAATGCCATTTTATGAGGAGGGGGAAAAAACAGGCCGCCTACTGGCCAAAATAGCCCAGTCCCAACAGGCCTCTCCAGTTATTGGAGCAATACGCTCCTCAAATGGTAAGGTAATCAATGACCCTGATAAAATTGTCACAGAACTCTCCAATTTTTATGCAGACCTCTACAAATCCAATGAAGATTACACCTTAGAGTTGTTGTTCTTTTGCTTAAACCAGGGAAGGACCCATTAGACCCCAGTTCATATAGGCCCAATTATCCTTTCTATTATTCACTCAGACCAGGAGGGATTTATGCCCCAAAAATCCACCGCTACCAATCTCAGGTGTTTTTGAATATGCAAACACAGACAGATAATATGGGTCAGAGAGCACTTCTCTTGTTATATGCTAATAAGGTGTTTGACAGTATCAGCTGGTCCTACCTTCGGGCAGTTTTGTCCAAATTTGGTTTTGGCAAGCGCTTTATAACATGGGTGTGTCTTCTGTACAGCTCCCCCAGGGCAGCAAATTAGAGTGGTGGATTGGCAGTCACCGACCTTTGTACTGGGCAGGGGTACTAGGCAGGGTTTCCCCCTGTCTCCCCTGCTCTTTGCTATTGCAATAGAGCCCATGGCCATCCTGACAATGGTAACAGTGTAAATGTTGTGGGTTTCCAATATAGGAACCTACATGAGAAAATCATGCTGTACGCAGACGACATGCTGCTATCCTTGGGAGATACCTCCTCCTCTCTTTCGAATGCTATGGACATAATCTTAAAATTTGGATGCTTTTCAGGCCTCACTATTAACTGGCCTAAATCAGCGATAATGTTATTAGACAATGCTCTTGTCCAAGCCGAATCCATACCTGGTTCTGTCCCTATAGTGACCACCTTTAAGTACCTGGGTATCCAGGTTACCCCTGTCATCACGCAGTACTGTAAGCAAAATGTTTACCCCCTGATGAAGAGGTTCAGGGATAAAATATGTGTATGGAACAACTTTAGAATGTGGTGCCCCTGAAAACGTTCAGAATTGTCAACTCCCTTTTCAGAGTACTCTTATGGGGAACTCACCCTCCATGCATTAGACTAGAGCAATTGCAATGCCCGAAAGACGGTGGAGGCTTAGCCTCCCAAACCCCTGGATCTATTATGTAGCTTCTCAGCTGCAACCCTGGTCTCTTACTTGCTGGCACGGGTGCTGACTCCATCCCTTAGGGATTAGAGGCACGGCTGTTCCAGCAACCCAATAAAAGCAAACCTACTTTTGTCTTGATTCAAAAGATTTGGAACAAGGCCAGACAGCTCCAGCAGGTGTCTGGCTTTACAGAGTATGGTCCAATATTGGAGGATCGTTCTTATCCAGAACTAGCTAAAATCCAGCAAGGACCCAGATGGCGCACCTGGGGAATAATGTATCTCTCCCAAATCTTTCAGAACGGGCAACTGCGGGCATTTAGGGATTTACAACACATATTCCATTTACCAGACTATATACAGTAATATTATCTTCAGCTGTCCCATGCTGTAAGAGCTCAGGGTGAGGAGACAGAATGGTTGTCATCCCCCTTTCCTATTTTTCACTTACTGCAAACCACATCCATGATGAAAGGTATTATTTCCCGTTGCTACTATATGCTATTGTCAGAGTATCTTAGGAATTATCCCACTAGGGCAAGGGCGCAGTGGGATGGAGATGTGGGCACCCTGAGGGAAGATCAATGGGAAGAGGCTCTCCAATCAGTAAACCAATGCTCCTTAAATATTTCCCAGAATGTATCACAACTTTATATTCTCCTTAGAGTACACTTTTCCCCCGGTGAAACTCCACAAAATGGGAGGTCGCCCTGATCCATTATGTAGCAGATGTCGACAAACCTCTGGGGACCTGATACATCTTCTGTGGTGGTGCCCTAAACTGCACCTCTACTGGAGACAGGTGCTCTCCACTCTTAACAATGTTTTTTAAACGAACGTACCCTAAACCCAGTAAAATGCCTGCTGGGAATATTGGAGGAGGTGATACCTGAGGAGGTAACCAAAATGGCCTTTTCTAGGGCCCTCTTCCAGGCCAGAAAAGTAATTTTACTAAACTAGAAATCTATATCCCCTCCTTCGGTCAGGATATGGCTGTCGCACATGGGAAATATGCTCCATCTGGGAACGTATATTTACCAACATAGAGGATGCTTAAATAAATTTGAAAAATGATGGTCACCCTGGCTAAATGTCCCAGGGCTTTCACCCAGGGAACTTGTGATAATGAGGTTATTGCAATGCCCCACTGGTTAACGCTCATAAGGTTGGTGTCACAGCTGGATAGGATTGTTCTGTGCAGACGAGGTATATGTGGTTGGAGATGGTGAAACATCAGGTATATATGTTGGAAAGAATGGTGGGAGGAACAAACTTGACAAATGACACATAATAAGGCTCCAAAGATGTATTTGTACATAAGCTGAGGAGAAATGGTACAATACTGTATATTCGCTTGTTTTTTTGTTTTTTGTTTTTTTTTTCTTTTCACACTGTTGTATATGACGATTAATTGGATGAGACCTTTGTTCAATAAAAACTTTCTTGATTCCAAAAAAAAAAAATTAGGTGACTTCTGAGGGCAATTGTTTACACTAGATTTTAGTTAGGGGTATCAGAGTAAAGGGGGCTGAATACAAATGCATGCCACACAGATTTTTATTTGTAACAAATCTTGAAAATCATTTATCATTTTCCTTCCACTTCAAAATTATGTGCCACTTTGTGTTGGTCTATCACAGAAAATCCCAATTTAAGTTTTTGGCTGTAACATGACAAAATGTGGAAAATGTCAAGGGGTAGGAATACTTTTTCAAGGCACTGTACAGTATGTGGGTACACTTATAAAATGCAACCAAACATACTAAAATATTCACTAATTGTACACAGACAATTGGTATATGTTATACCGAAACACCAAACTAGTTGCAAAAAAAAATCTGGTTGTTGTCGCTATTTGGTCTTCCATAGGTGTTATGATCAGACAGTTTTTTGTTCAGTTTAGATATAATTATGTATTAGCACTTCCTATCTCTGGGGAATGCCTTAAAATTCCAAAAGGAGAAAGTGGAGAGACAGAGGAGTTGACATCACAAGTCCTCATACTGAAACTGTATTCCTGCAATACTATATTGTATCCTGACCAGAAGCAGAGACTGTTCTGGTTGCTTAACTGTAGCTACCCATAACTTCTTGATCTGAATCCTAGTGACAGACAAGTCTCTGTCCTACTGTTATTATATCACATGCACAGTGCCGGATAGCTAGGTCTGCGCTACTGTATGTACCGTATGTAGTGTATTAGTAGCTGAACCTGTTAATTACAATAGCGTTTACATTCAGCTCCAGTTATTTTAGTTAACCATGAACCTCTAGTCTGGGATTCTATAGCTTGTTTTAGTTCAGGGCTTGATAACCAGCATAGGCTACAGCCAGGTTAGGCCACTTTTGGTAGTTAGATGTCTGGCTGCATTCCAGATTAGAAACTTCTAGGGAGGGACTAAAGTGCAGAGTAGATAAGCTGACTCTAAGTTCCAGTGTCACACTACAGTTTCTCTGTGTGAGAACATGTGTCCCAGGCTGGATGGACAACAGTTGGAGAATCTCCCCATCACCACTGACCATGTCTTCAGGTCTCCAACACAAAGTTTAATGCCACATCATGATAATCTTCAGGAACCCCTGCAAATGAACTTTGCTGCAACATTCATTTGGAGGTATCTCTATTAATAACTGTATATACCCAGGAATATGTGCACAATTGTACTAGGGCTCATGTTGTGCCCTTTGCTTATACCACACGCTAGTACATTGAATGTACAGTATCTCACAAAAGTGAGTGCACCCCTCACATTTTTGTAAATATGTTATTATATCTTTTCATGTGACAACACTGAAGAAATGACTACAATGCAAAGTAGTGAGTGTACAGCTTGTGTAAATTTACTGCCCCTCAAAATAACTCAACTCAACAGCCATTAATGTCTAAACTGCTGGCAACAAATGTGAGTACACCTCTAGGTGAAAATGTCCAAATTGGACCCAATTAGCCATTTTGGTGTCATGTGACTCGTTAGTGTTACAAGGTATCGGGTGTGAATGGGGAGCAGGTGTGTTAAATTTGGTGTTATTGCTCTCACTCTCTCATACTGGTCACTGAAAGTTCAACATGGGACCTCATGGCAAAGAACTCTCTGAGGATCTGAAAAAAAAAATTGTTGCTCTACATAAAGATGGCCTAGGCTATAAGAAGATTGCCAAGACCCTGAAACTGAGCTGCAGCACGGTGGCCAAGACCATACAGTGGTTTAACAGGACAGGTTCCACTCAGAAAAGGCCTTGCCTTGCCTTGGTCAAACAAAGAAGTTGAGTGCATGTGCTCAGCGTCATATCCACAGGTTGTCTTTGGAAATAGATATATGAGTGCTGCCAGCATTGCTGCAGAGGTTGAAGGGATGCAGGGTCAGCCTGTCAGTGCTAAGACCATATGCCACACACTGCATCAAATTGGTCTGCATGGCTGTCATCCTATAAGGAAGCCTCTTCTAAATATGATGCACAAGAAAGCCCGCAAACAGTTTGCTGAAGGCGAGCAGACTAAGCACGTGGATTACTGGAACCATGTCCTGTGGTTTGACGAGACCAAGATAAACTTATTTGGTTCAGATGGTGTCAAGTGTGTGTGGTGGCAACCAGGTGGGGAGTGCAAAGATAAGTGTGTCTTGCCTACAGTCAAGCATGGTGGTGGGAGTGTCCTGGTCTGGGGCTGAATGAGTGCTGCCAGCACTGAGGAGCTAAAGTTCATTGAGGAACCATAAATGTCAACATGTACTGTGACAAACTGAAGCAGAGCATGATCCCCTCCCTTTGGAGACTAGGCCACAGCACAGTATTCCAACATGATAACGACCCCAAACACCTCCAAGATGACCACTGCCTTGCTAAAGAAGCTGAGGGTAAAGGTGATGGACAGGCCAAGCATGTCTCCAGACCTAAACACTATTGAGCATCTGTGGATCATCCTCAAATAGAAGGTGGAGGAGTGCAAGGTCCCTAACATCCACCAGCTCCATGATGTCATCATGGAGGAGTGGAAGAGGACTCCAGTGGCAACCTGTGAAGCTCTGGTGAACTCCATGCCCATGAGGATTAAGGCAGTACTGGAAAATAATGGTGGCCATACAAAATAATGACACATTGGGCCCAATTTGGCCATTTTCACTTAGGGGTGTACTATCATTTGTTTCCAGTGATTTAGACATTAATGGCTGTGTGTTGAGTTATTTTGGAGGGACAGCAAATGTACACTGTTATACAAGCTGTACACTCACTACTTTACATTGTAGCAAAGTGTCATTTCTTCAGTGTTGTCACATGATTACAAAAATGTGAGGGGTGTACTCACTTTTGTGAGATACTGTATGTTCTATTATTATTTTTTTCTTATATAAAGCTTGTATAATTTCAGTACTGTTGTGCATATATATATATATATATATATATATATATATATATACAGCCAATGTTATATGCTGGTTGCAGTAGTTCCTCTGCTACCGATTACTTTGAATAGATTACTGGTTAATTTCCCAGAGACCCTGTCCTGGGTGGAGGCGCTGCTAACTTTATTACTAAACCCACTCTTCCACTTAGCGAAGGTTCTGGTTCCTTTATTTACTTACAGGTCTACCACAATATCCTGCTTGGAGAGGACCATTTGTCCTACATACCAAAAAAAAGGGCTACACATAAAGTGTCAGTGTATGTTACAATGAAAAAAAGAATGCTTTGTACCAAAAGCATAACTCTACCATTCTGTGCTGTCTGCACAGCAGGGCTCTGCAAATAAGGTATTCAGCATTATAATTTAAGGAAAACACACACTGTACTGAACATGGGGCCTAAAACGGGGAGGATCTAAATCATTAATACATGTTTCTTTAATTTACAAGCACTGTAGTACCTGCAGGGAATATGGTTACACAGGCATGAGAGGGTAGGGGAGGGGTGGGGAGGAGATTGGCTCACACACAGACTGTGGAACTGAAGGGGAGAGGGGGAGGGGGAAAGACTCTGAGGAGAGAGCTGGAGAGAGGCACACAAACTGGCCAAGGTATCATGAATCAGCAGCCATGATTACAGTGGTCAGCACACCTAGGGGTACACAGGATCAGTCAGGATCAATCAGGTATTGTACAACATTGAAAGTGACAAATGGCACTACAGAAACACTATGCTATATATTACGCCTTAAAGGGGCAGGAACATTTAACACAAGAATGAGTATGAGTATTCTTTGAGGGTTTGGTTTCTAGGTGAATAGCTTGTTTAAACTTTGGAAAATCAATGGGCATCCCATGCCTATCAAGCCATACATTATGATTACAAGTCCCAGATAGAAAAGAAGGTCATGTTAGACAGATATTCCTTTGTTTCTAGTTAGACCCCCTCTCAAGCTGCAATCAAAACGAATGTAAAGTTAAAACATTTTTAAACCAGGATATATAAATCATGTTTTCTAAAATCTTTCACAGTCATGTCAGTTATGATATATGCATAGACATGTGAGATGTGAAGTATTTCCAATTTATTAAAAAATAAAAACTGCATATTATTGACGGGCCAATTTCTCTTGCCTTTCATAATTATTTTAGATATGAAAAAAGTGTAACCAAGCTTTACTTTTAGGATAAAACAGACACTTTATTAAAAAGAGGATGCTACTAAACAATTTAATTTTATTTTATTTCTTCTGACATACACATTTTCTATTACACTTTTTACTATATACACCTATCAAGATTAGCCTTCTTCCAAAGCATGATTTATTGAGAGGTGGGGACCTGTTTTGATCTTTTTAAATCAGCTCATCCAGGGAGGAGCAAACCTTCCTGAGTTTGGTAAGGGAAACAGTTCATGAATATTGCTTGTGAAAGTTCGACGTTCTCAAACTGTTTGACATGTATGAGGGATGAATCTTGTTATTCAGTTCGGATCATTGGTTGGCTAATATGCAAGCCATTGCCAAACAAATTGTGAATTGGCATTGGAAAGCTGAGCACTGCCATGGGGGACATGTTCCGGTGTCAAAATTTAAAATAAATAATTAAAAATGTTAAAACCATCAGCTTTCACTTCACACTAACATAATGTCTGCTGTGAATCCAACCTTTTATTAAAAGGGTGCTTGCTTATTCATTCCTTCAAATTATTGACTATTATGACTCAGCTAACCAGGGAAAATTATATTAACTGTGTGAAGCTAATACTTTCAGCCCCACCCTCAGTAGAACATTTCCAGCTCATGAGATAACAATCTAAGCATCAGCAGACTTTGAGTAGTCTCATTGGGGAAGCTAAAATTGAACCAGTTCCCGTCCGGCCAATAGCAGATTGATGGCCAGGCGGTAGTTTTGTCATCCTGATTGGACATCATGAAGTCCTGTCAGGATGCGCTGATTGGGCGGTTGCGGGGACACGCAACAGCATGATCTGTCACCAATCAGAGTACTGGCTCGCTGCCAGTACCACGTGACCACATGGACCAATCGTAGCAGGTCACATGACATTTGTACCCAATGGATGGTTTCCTCTCATGTCATCCATTGGATATAACTGTGTTGCTACCTGTGGTTGGTCAGTGTGATCTTATGGTACAGACAGGGCCAATCACAGCCCATCTTTACCATCTTTAATTAGCTCTGGCCAATCCCAGCTAATCAAAACAAAACAGACTGAATGAAAGAGTTTCTTCCATTCAGTAAAAATGCTTCCTTCTAGCAATGTAATGCACTGCTATACGCAAACAAAATGTGTAAAAAAAAAAATCCTGATCACTTCCCCAGAGTAGTACAATGTTACTATGGTAACATAACAGTGCTCTGGTAACAGTGTGTAAAAAAATCACAAAAAAAGACAAAAAATGTATTAAAAAATAGAAACCAAAAAATTATAACTTTTTTTGTACTGTCACCAGTCAGTGTCCCTGATTACCCCCACACCCATTATATGATAAGGCTGTACTGCAAGTGTGTAAAAAAAAAATCTTTTTTTATTTCCTTATTTTCCAAAAAATTCTGACAATAAAATTACAACTTCAAAAAACTCGCCATGCCTTTTGCTAAATACCTTGGACTGTCTAAATTCCAAAAATGTGTCATTTGGGGGGTATTTGTAATGTCCCGGCATTTTCGGGCCTTAAGAAATTAGATAGGCCGTCAGTACATCAGGATTGCTCAATTTTCATATATATTGCATAGTTTGTGGACTATATAACTTTCCTACAGACTAAATAATATACAATAATTTGGGTTATTTTTAGCAAAGAAATGTAGCAGAATACACTTTGACCTACATTTATAAAGAACAATTATTTATTTGCAAAATTTTATAACAGAAATAAAGAAAAATACACTATTTTTTAAATTTTCAAGCTTTTTTAATTTATTTAGCAATAAGTAAAAAACCCAGTGGTGATTAAGTACCAGCAAAATAAAGCGCTATTTGTATGAACAAAATGATAAAAATTTTGTTTGGGTACAGTGTTGCATGACTGCACTGTCATTCAAAGTGTGACAGTGCTGAAAGCTGAAAATTGGCCAGGGCAGGAAAGGGGTAAAAGTACATTGAAGTGGTTAAGTTCACCTTCTGTATTTAGGGTGTAACATGTTACTTTGGAGCAGTCCCCTGCACCCCCCCCCCCTCATTCCCCTCATAACAGCGGGTGTAAGATCCTCTCCCAGCACCTGCTGTCACAAAACAGCACAGCTGTGAATGAATGAACTACAGGTCCCATCTTCACTATGGCAGATTGCTTGTAGTTCTCAGTGAACTGATGTGCATCCTCATAGCTCATTTACTCTTCCTGCCCTTCAGTCTCTGTCTGCCTGTATGAAGATTGGGTGTCTGCAGGAGCCTGGCAACCCATTGATCGATCATGCAATACTTTGCAGGCTGCAGTGTAAAACAATAAAGATGGATATTTTACCAGCAAAATCATGTGCATTTATAATAATTTGTTGTAATTCTGTATATAGTCCTACAGAACAGACAGTGCATAATCAACATGAACTATGCTGCTTAACCACTCATTTGACGGCCGCAGGTTGGCTCTCCTGTGCAAATCGCCGTAGGTGTATGGTGGCACTTTAAGAGACTGCAAGGGGAGGAGTCGCTGGAGCTGATGTACATGGCTGGCAGGGACCGGCTACTCACGATCACTCCTCACAGAGCCAGAACAGGGATCCGTTAATGTGAACAAATGGATCTCCATTCTGACAGGGAAGTGGAGAGAGATCTGCTGCTCCTAGTGATCGGGAGCAGCTTTCTCTCTCCATCCCCAAACACTACACTTCCCCCACATTAGAAACACCTACCTAGGGAACACTTAACCCCTTGATCATCCCCTAGTGTTAACCCCTTCCCTGCCAATGACATTTATACAGTAATCAGTGGCTATTTTTAGCTCTGATCGCTGTGTAAATGTCAGTCCCAAAAAAGTGTCAAAAATGTCCAATCTGTCAGTCGCAATATTGCAATCCTGCTAAAAATCGCAGATCACCGACATGACTAGTAAAAAAAAAAAAAATGCCATTAATCTATTCTCATAGTTTCATAACTTTTGGGCAACCCAATCAATATACGCCTATTGTGTTTTTTTTAGCCAAAATATGTAGAAGAATATATATCGGCCTAAACTGAGGAATAAATTTGTTTTTTTTTTATATATTTTCTTTGGATATTATTATAGCAAAAAGTAAAAAATATTGTTTTTTTTTTCAAAATTGTCGCTCTTGGTTTGTTTATAGCGCAAAAAATAAAAACCGCAGAGGTCACCAAAAGAACTCTATTTGTGGGGGAAAAAAAGGACGTCAGTTTTGTTTGGGTACAACGTTGCATGACTGTGCAATTGTCAGTTAAAGGGACACAGTGCCGTATCACAAAAAGTGCTCTGGTCAGGATGGGGGTAAATCCTTCCAGGGATGAAGTGGTTAAATGCAGACAGGAAACAGGAACTACTACTCAGAGAAAATACATAGTTTTACCACAGAGATCAGCTACAAATGTATAAACACTGCCATCCATTATATCTGTAGTTGTTGCACAAAAATACATGAATAATGTATTCCAACACCCCACTCAACAACTACTCCTTATATTAATCTCATCTCGGATCTCAGTTGTATAAATCCCTTTCTTGTAAGTGGTTTCATCAAAGCATCTGATCACAGTTTCTTGTGGATTATAAGTATTTTCATCTCATCCCATGAATCTGTCTCTGGTTTTAATTTTCTGTGAGCAACATACAGTAGAACAGACGTTTGGCTGGGATGCCTTTATTGTTTCTGGCGGATTACCTGATTGAAGCCCCTTGTGGCCTGATTTTTTTTTCTTTTACAGCATTTGGATTATCTGCATTAATTTCTATTTCTACTTTGCTGCATATCTTCATCTGACACTGATGTGGAAGTTCCCTCCGTTTGTGGTAGTTTTTACATTTTGAACACACTGAAGTTTCATCAACAATTACACTTCTACTGATGGTTATCTTGTTTGTGTCTTGGTGTAGAATTCTGTATCCTTTTGAGATTCACTGTACCCTTCAAATACACCTCCTTTTGGGGATGTGCATATAGGCTTTGCTTCAAATTTTTTTTAGATGGTTCAAATTCAGGGCTTTTCCATTCCACAGTTTTCTCAGTTGATTTTCCTGGTAGTTGATTTTGGAGATAGTATGCGGTCATAATTGCCTCCCCCCAATATGTGGTTGGCATATCTGCATTAAACAGCATGGTTCTTCCACTCTCACATTGAATATGGCTCATTCTTTTATGCAACCCCCGTTTTGTTCTAGGTTGTATTGTACAGTAGTTTGAAATATTATGCCATGCTTTTTGAAAATCACCTGTGTGTTATTACCTGTATATTCAGCCCCATTGCCTATGTGCAATACACTTTGCATTTTGCCAAATTTCCTTACTTGAGCCAAATACTGTTCAAGTTTCTCTGTTACTTCATTTTTGTTGTGTAACAGGTATAATGTAATACTCTTTTCTTTTATGGAGTCAATTTTTTCATCGGACCGCAAAGATTTGAATGAATTATGTCCAGAGGTTTCTTAGCTCTGCTGTTTCTCTGCTTTGGAAGGGCTTTTCTTGCCATTTTTCCTTTTATACTGTACATCTGGTGCATTTCATTGTTTGATTGCATGGACTAATTTGTATTCCATTGCATAGTCATTTTCAGTTTATTTCTTTATCATGTCAGTATGTCAGTGTTCAAGTCATCTGTGCCACATGTGAATGCAGTTTGAAAGTTTTTCCTCCTTGGCATTATTAACCACATCATTAAAATTCAGCTGATACAGTTCATCTGTCATTTTAGCCTTTGCAAGTAAGATATCCCATTTTGTGATGACAAACTTAGAATCTTGGAAGGTCACTACATTGTCTTGTTTTGTGAGCTTCATGATTGACAAAAGATTAATTTAAAGAGCAGGGACATAGAGGACATTTTTCACATTTATCTTCCTGGTGACACTCTGAGAAATAGGACAGTAAAGAAAACTGTCTCTTATTCCTTCTGATTCCATTATTTACCCATTAGCTGTGGTGAATTTTTTTCTGCTTTGCACTGGTCAAGGTGAATAAAAAAAATCTGTAATCTGTCATATTCACTCATAGCTCCTGAATCAACACACCATGCCTGCAAAGATGAGGTGCACCTTTGGGATTGAAAAACATAATCGTTATCAGAAGAAAAATCTGTTTCTTCCTTCACACTTTTGGCCTTTTTTTGTTTAGTTTGTTTTTGCATTCTAGCTTTCCACACTAAATATTTACGTGTTTCTTGTTGCATGTTACTTTTTTTATTCCTATTTTTCATCTTTAAAGCAGACTCTGCGACAGAAGCACAGTCACTATTAATGCTTTCTGTTTTACACTTATATTCATCCACGAGCTTGCCCTTAAAATATTCAAAAAATGAAATATGTCAGTTTATCATTTGGTCATGCATCAAGTGCTGTGACAAGCATTTCATAACTTTCTGGAAAGCCACTAAGTAATATTGCTGTAACTTTAAAATCTTTTATTTTTTCTCCCATACCTGTCAGGCGTTCAACCATTTCCAAGATGTGCCTTATGTAATCCTGAACATTCTAGCCTTTCATCAGCTCGGTTTGCTAAAGCTTTGGTGATGTTGTGCGAGGCACCACAATGAACGGGCGATACTTGTCTCCTCGCAAGCGATCATTTTGAGGCGACTGGCGGGAGTCCGACCTAGGTTTTGCCGGCCACCGTGGCAGAGCTGGTTCCGGCCCAGACTTTCTGGTCCACTCAAACGCCTATCCATTTAATGATCAGGAAGAGATCTCACTAGAGCTCGATCCTGGATCCCAGAGGGAAAAAGCTGAGAGAGCTCTGTGTGTTAAATTGGACTCTAAAAACAAGGTTTGCAATGTGCTCATGTTTTGTGGGTGTCGGGGACAGCCCCACACTGTATTGAGAGGAATCTGTTTAGTGTAGCACCAGACAGCAAGGTTTTGTTTTCTGTTTATGTTTTGATCTGGCAAACCTGAAAAATAAATCTGGCAAGCCGCCAGACTTTAAAGAAACTGGCATCCATGCTAAATCTTTTCCCCTGAAAAGCGATCCCCAAAAGCTAATCTCCCACACTTTATAATCAAATGCAGTTTATTGCTGAGATTATCTCTTTTATGCACTTTTTGTATTCCTTCCCACATTTTGTCACGTACCTGGTGGTAGAGTCTGGCTTATGCGGGGGCAACCTCTCTTGCGGCCCTGGTTCGAGAACCCCTGATAGTGGGAACAGGGAGCTCAGGAGCACAGGGGGGCACGAGGGCTGGACAGTCCTTGGCTGGTAGACGGAAGTCCACTGGAGCTCGTGCAAACAGGAGAGTAGTGTTTCAGTCCGGGTCGGCAACTAGCGGGCGGTGCGGTAAAGCGGGATCAGGCAAACGGATGGTCGGGTACAGGCAGGGTCGGCAACGTGCTGGCAGAGACGGTACAAGGGATCAGACAAGCGGATGGTCGTAGGCAAGCCGGGGTCAGATGCAGGCAGATAGCAACAAGTCCAAAGGGAATAGCCGGGGTCACAGGAACAGGAAGTCACTCAGAAATAGCTTGCCGGGGGCACAGATGCGGGAAACGCTGTAGAACGGACAGCACCGGGCACTGAGCCCTGCAGGTTTAAATAGGGCCGATTGGCGCCTGTTTCCGGCACGTGCGCGCGCACGAATGCACGCGAACCCGCACAGGCGCGCGCACCACCGTGGAAACCGTGGAAACAGCTTCATCTTCCTAACATTGCCCCCCCCCAAGGGGCAGCCTCCGGATGCCCATCTGGGCTCTCTTGATCGGATTGCTTCTCCAAAAGGACTTGACCAACTCCCGGGCATGTAAATTGTTTTCCGGTTCCCACGAATTCTCCTCAGGACCATACCCCTTCCACTTCACGAGAAACTGTATGCCCCCCGCTCTCCTCCTGCAGTCAAGGATGGATTCCACCTCATACTCCTCCTCTCCGTCTATCATGACTGGTTCAGGTGGGGACGACTTCCGTCCTGGAAACAGGTCTCTGGCTACTGGCTTGAGGAGGTGTACGTGGAATACCGGGTGAATCTTGAGCGTGGGAGGCAGATCAAGTTCGTAGGCCACTTTATTAATTCTTTTCTTCACCGGAAAAGGCCCTAAGAACTTTGGTCCCAGTTTCTTTGAGGGGCAGGACAGTCTTAAATGGGTGGTTGCCAACCAAACCCGATTGCCAGGTTGGAGATCAAGTTCTCCACGTCTCTTCCT
>BLSH010544484.1:177385-190747 GCA_018402905.1 Glandirana rugosa | reverse complement strand
CAAAGGGCGTAGACACGGGGGCCGTTCGATAAAGACTCACTGAAGTACAAGGACACTGGGGCCGATAAGGGAAACCTGAACAACGATAGACGGAGTAGACTGGGGCCGAACGGATGCTGGTAGGCGAACAGACTAGGGAACATGGCAGAGACGGTCGTGCAACGGCTGGGACGGACATGGGTTGGTAGGCAAACGGACTAGGGCGACATGGCGTGGCGGGCGATCAACGGCTGGGCCTGACTTTGTGATGAGAGGACAAACGTGCTCGAGGTCACCTGAAGGCAGATGGTCGGTTCCTGACAGGTCTGGAGCACGGGGGGACACGAGGACTCGAGGGACAAGGGTGATAGTCCCCAAGAGCTTGGTCCCGGCGTTCTGAGTCTGGCTTATGCGGGGGCAACCTCTCTTGCGGCCCTGGTTCGAGAACCCCTGATAGTGGGAACAGGGAGCTCAGGAGCACAGGGGGGCACGAGGTCTGGACAGTCCTTGGCTGGTAGACGGAAGTCCACTGGAGCTCGTGCAAACAGGAGAGTAGTGTTTCAGTCCGGGTCGGCAACTAGCGGGCGGTGCGGTACAGCGGGATCAGGCAAACGGATGGTTGGGTACAGGCAGGGTCGGCAACGTGCTGGCAGAGACGGTACAAGGGATCAGACAAGCGGATGGTCGTAGGCAAGCCGGGGTCAGATGAGGCAGATAGCAACAAGTCCAAAGGGAATAGCCGGGGTCACAGGAACATGAAGTCACTCAGAAATAGCTTGCCGGGGGCACAGATGCGGGAAACGCTGTAGAACGGACAGCACCGGGCACTGAGCCCTGCAGGTTTAAATAGGGCCGATTGGCGCCTGTTTCCGGCGCGTGCGCGCGCTCGGGCGTGCACAAACGCGCGCAAACGCGCACAGGCGCGCGAACGCGCACAGGCGCGCGCACCACTGCGGAAACCGTGGAAACAGCTTCATCTTCCTGACACATTTCTTGCAGTTTCACACTTACATATATGTATGATTTGATCATCTTCTATGCTAAGAGAGAATGTGATCTGAGCCTTTTGGTCTTTCTCTATCCACTGATCTAAAAGGTGTTCTGATCTAACTTAATTTCCACATTTCCACGTATCTTCTCTTATTAGCAACATTTTCATCTTAAATTTCCAAGAATGGTAGTTCTGTTTTATCAGATTTGCAAATGAAAGCTGTGTTGCAGCTGCGTTACTGGCCATTTCCTTTTATTCTTTTTGCAGTCTTCTTTCTGTTGCTGTATCTCACACTTATCTGTGGTAACTGACTATGACTGGGTTCTCAGCTTTTCTCTGGGTGTCTGGGCTATGCCTGGGCCCATAACCTGTTAGAAATTCTGTATGTAGCGTTACAGAACAGACAGTGCACGGTCCACATGGGCTTTAATGCTTAACTGCAAACCGAGAAACAAGAACTTTTATTCAGGGACAAGACAGGAAGTGTTACCACAGAGATCAGCTACAAACTTATAAACGCTGCCATCTAATGGTTTAGGAATATATCTGTAGTTATTGCACTAAAATACATGAACAATGTATTCCAACATTTTTTTTTAACCACTTCATATCTGGGCCTGTTTTTTGGACTTTGTGTTTACAAGTTAAACCAGGTTTTTTTGCTATAAAATTACTTAAACCCCCCCAAACATTATATATATATTTTTTTTCTAACACCCTAGATAATAAAATGGCAGTCATGAGGTGTGCATGCGCAAGGCATCCGGGATGGTCGGCTAGTCTCGGAGCTCCGACCCGCTCCACTCCTGCAGCCCGTCACCAGCTTCCAGAGGGGTCACTGGCCCTTCACAGTGAGAGCCCCCAGCTTCGGACTTCCCCGGGGAGGCCCGCCGGACCCAGGAATTCACGTCAGTTTGGCGGAGCTCGGACGGCCGGTTGCACCCATCAAGCGAGGCTACGGCTGTGGCCTACAGGCCCGATCTTACAGCCGGTCAGTAGCCCCTGGAAGGATCCCCTGCCCCTCACTCTGAGTGCCCTCTGCTGTGATAGTCCTCCTTACAGTACCAGCTTGCTTAACAAAACCTCTACCATTTCTATGTGACTTTTCCGTTTAACACGGGGTTTCGGGGGAGAATTCTTCTGTCCGCTGGACTCAGGGGAGCATAGGGCCATTGTTGGGGAAGTGCTGGTCCCCAATGCCAGCTTATTGTGAATGTCATTCATAACATCCACTTTGTAACATCTGCGCCTCTGGTCCCCCCCTTGTGGGCTCCACGGGCCCCCCTTGCTTCCACCTTAGGAAAGCCAAACTCCAGGACTTGTCACCATGTATGCTGCAGCTGTCAAAAGGGACATCTCCAAGCACCCAGACTTCAGGAGCTGGTCCCCGATGAGCACCCCCCTGCCCTCTGAAGACCGGCCAGACCACAGAGACATTTCTGAGGACATGGAGGCAGGGGCAGAAGGGGGTTCCCAAATTATGATCCCAACTACCTCCAGACACTTTCTCCTGCTTCAACGGTCTCTCTTCTGGAGAGAACCTTGGATGAGATGCTCGCCTCTTCTTCGAGGGCCTGTGCCCCGGTTTTGGATACTTTGGAAACTCTGGGTTCACATGTTCCTACGCTACACTCCGACCTGAGGTTTCTTATGGAAACATTCTCCAAAATGCTATCCAAGGGGCTAGCGCAGACGGCCTCCCAGATCACTTCTACTATTCAAACTGATCTTCAAAATCTGGGGTCCAGGATTGAGGCCATCGAACAAAAAAATGATCAAACAGTTGCCAGGGTGAACCAAAACACATCACGCATCCAGGATCTTCAAGACCAGCTTGATTCCGCTCTCTCCAAGATTGAGGATCTCGAGAATCGGTCTCGGAGATACAACTTCAGAATCAGAGGGCTTCCTGAATTTGTCAAGGATGTGCCAGGTGCTGTCCAATCCTTCCCCAATATTCCCAAACACAGGATGGAACTTGATAGGGCCCACAGGGCTCTTCAGGCCCCCCGTTCGGATGGCCTCCCCAGAGATGTTGTGGTCAAACCCCATTTTTACTCTGTCAAAGAGGAGATCATGAGACTGTCCAGGAACTCTCCCCAACTCTCGTTCCAGGGTCACTCAGACCAAGTGTTTGCTGATATATCCCCAGCCACCATCCAAAAGCGAAGGTCCTTGAGGTCCCTTCTTGATGTTCTTACCCGTAACTCCATCAAATACTGGTGGTCCTTCCCTTTCCACCTCTCCTTCTCATACAAGGGTAAAAAATATGGCTTTAGTTCCTTCCAGGACTTTATTACCCTGGACGCTTCTTCTTCCCTTCTACCTAAGGGTGGGGTTCCTCCAAGCGTCCCTCTCCTCAGAGTCCCATCCCCGGTCTGGAAGAATCCTCAATCCAAAAGGTCTAAGGACTCGCACCCCCCCCTGATATAGAGGGGTGCTGCATGGTTTACTTGTTCATCTCAACATGACTATGGTTGATCGGTTTCCCATTTTAGGTTTCGGTACTGTTTTTATTTTTATTTGACTAAGCTAATATATAGTTTAAGTATCATCTCTTTTTGGGGTTTGCCCCTTTACCATTACTGTGTGTGGGGGCTTCTCCCCGCATCTTGTGGATAGCTTCTGCGGGGCCCGAGGGTGGTCTTTGGGCACTCCGGGGTCTGGTTCCGCTCCACCTGGCCCCTCAGCTCCTCCGGGGGTTGGGGGGGTGGGGCCGGGCCTGGGATGAGCCCCGGGGGTTGGGGAGGTTTGTGGGGGGCCTGGAGATCATGGATCCATGGTTTTTGTAGCAAGTTATTGTTCTACATTTTAATTCTGTACATGTTATTCTTAAGAGTTCTCTAAGCTATTGAAGCTGTAGGGGGGCTTTGGCGATCCTTCTTCCCCATTCTGGCGGGCGGCGCTCTGGGGCTAGGGACCTGGGGGGGGCCTGAGTTGAGGCACCTTTTCACCCTGGATCCCTGCCCTGGGGCCCCTCTTTCCATTTGGGGGAGATGAGAGGGCCAGGCTGTCCTAGGGAGTTTATGATCTCTCTATCCATGTCAATAGGCCAAGTTTATGTTGTTCATTGGGTTGAGTTGGGGCAGAGTGGTGAGCATGTACCTCCCTCTGCTCTTGGGCATATCCTCACGGCATACCCGGGAGCAGAAGTGATTCTGCCAGTTAGGCAGGCGTATCCAGGAAGTCCTCGAGATATGAGGGTTAGTGATTGGACCCTCCTCTCCCGGACTCGGGGGGGGGGGGTCTGACAGTGTTCCTCCTTCCCCCCCTTCTTTTGTTCTCTCTAATTTTTGTCTTCTTTGTCTTCTATCTTTTCTCCCATCCTTCTTTGTTCTTTTCCTTTTTTCAGGTTCCAGGGGAGCTGCCTCTCAATGGGCGTAAGAAGTTCCTCGGCATTCCTCCCATAGTTGGGGTTGTCCTCTCTGTTTCCACATCAGGGAAGGGTGAGTCGAACCTCAGTGACGCATTTCGCCCACCAAAGCCATTATGACACCCTCTACTGCTGTCCCTGTTGTGATGAAATTAGCGTCCCACAATGTCCAAGATTTAAATTCCCCTCTAAAACGCAGAAAATACTTTCAGGCCGCCCATTCCCTACATTTGGATGTTCTCCTCTTGCAGGAAACCCACTTCCCTAACCAGTTTAATCCAAAATATATACATGCAGAGTTCCCTCAATTCTTTCAGGCAAGTACCCCAGATAAAACAAGGGGGGTGGGAGTTTTCTTTTCCAAGGGTGCAGGGTTCCAACCCAGACATATAATTCAAGATCCAGAGGGTAGATTTATCCTCCTGGTAGGGGAACTCGGAGGTCATCTTTTTACGTTCATTTCTTACTATGCCCCTAATCAAGGTCAGGCTCAATTTTTTCGATCTATGCTGGGCTCCCTTTCCCCCCATTTTGAAGGGACCGTGATTTTGGGGGGGGGGATTCTAATACGGCTCTAGACCATATGTTAGACAAATCAGGGAATATTCACTCCCGTCTCTTACAGCCCCTGAAACGGAGCTTGAGAATCGCCAAGCTCCTTTACGCGCTAGGGCTTGTCGATGTTTGGAGGGAATGTAACCCGAAAACAAGAAATTACACACATTATTCAGCCCCGAATAAATCCTTCGCCAGGATCGATCATGTTTTTATGGGTGCCACTTTGATTCCCTTTGTATCTAAATCCTTTATTAAGGACTCCCCCTTATCCGACCACTCGATGGTGGTAGTCTACTTCAGGCTTCAAGCCGGGGCAGAGAAAAGACCACCCTGGCGCCTGAAGGAGTCCATATTTAACAACCAGGTTCAGTGTACAATGCTAGGGGAGGATCTCAAAGACTACTTTAGATTGAATTTGAGCCCGGATATCTCTCCCATGACTCTCTGGGCTGCCCACAAAACAGTGATAAGGGGTAGGATAATGAACCTCTCTTCTAAGCTTAAAAAGGAAAGGAAGATAGACCTAGATAGGCTCGAGCGGGACTTCCACACACTAGCCAAGGCTCACAAAAAAAAAACCATCGCCACAATCTCTTTCGCAACTTGAAGCAAGCAGGAAAGCCTTGAACCTAGCCTTGACTACTCAGGCCGAGAAGCAGATTCAATGGTCTAATGCCCATTTTTATTCCGGAAAAGATAGGCCCCAAATTAGCCTCCAGACTTTTCCCGAGGTTTCGTTCATTCTCCTTTCCCAAAGTGAAAGACTCGTCAGGTTTACTTACCCAAAACCCTCACAGGGTCTTAGCAACCTTTCAGGACTTCTATACTAATCTGTATAGGTCTGGGGTTTCAGAGTCCTCGCCCCCTAATCACCCTCTTTTAGACAGGAATCCCCTCCCCGCTTTGAGTAGGGATCACAGGCTGGTGTTGGAGGACCCCATCTCGGAGACTGAGGTCTTGGAGGTCAGTAAACATCTCAAGAAGGGCTCTGCCCCAGGTCCAGATGGGCTCTCCATGGGATATTATAAACAATTTGGTCCCATCTTAGCCCCTCACCTAACAAACTTCTTCAACTCTCTTCAAGAGGGTACGGTTGTCAATGAAGAACTTAATATCTCAGTTATACCAAAAGCTGGGAAGGACCCCTCTGAAGTGGGCAATTACAGGCCCATCTCTCTAATAAATAATGACCTCAAGATTCTCACTAAGATCTTAGCCAATAGACTGTCGTCTTTCATAGGGAATTACATCCACAGGGATCCGGTAGGCTTCATTACCGGGAGACAGGGCCCTGACCATATTCGTAGGGCAGTGGATATCATCTCTCTCCTGAGATCTGGGTAGGATGGAGGTCCTCGATAGGAGGGGTTGTTGATTTCCATAGATCTACAAAAAGCGTTTGATTCTGTCGAATGGTCTTATATCTTTGAGGTCTTGGGGCGTTGGGGGTTCGGTCCCAGATTCCTTCAGACTCTCAAAGCCTTATATTTCAACCCTAGAGCTAGCATTAAGCTTCACAACTACCTCTCTGATCAATTCTCAATACACAGAGGAACAAGGCAGGGATTTCCCCTTTCCCCTTTGATCTTTGCTATCGCAATCGAAACTCTAGCCATTGCTATTAGGGAACGCCCAGACATAGGTGGGGTGAGATGTGGATGACTTATTGTTGTTTGTCTCCTCTCCCCTCCTCTTGATCCCTAACATCCCCTCTCTACTAAAGGAGCTTGAAGAAGCCTCGGGCTTAAAAGTTAACATGGCCAAGTTGCATGCCCTTAACATCAAACTCCCAGGAACAGTCTTGCAACAACTCCAGGAAAGGTTCCACTTTGCGTGGCAACCGGACCATATCCCTTATTTAGGGGTCCATCTAGCAGCCAGTTATGACCGACTATATAACATCAACTACCCCCCGTTACTCAAACGTCTAGCAGATGATCTTACTTCCTGGGGGAAATTGGGTCTCTCCTGGCTAGGGAGAGTGAACTCTGTTAAGATGACCCTCCTACCGAGGATTCTTTATTTGTTTAGAGCCCTCCCCATTCCGGTTATCAAACCACACTTGCGTAAATTGCAATCTCAAATTACAAAATTTATTTGGGGTAATAAGGGATACAGGTGCTCGGCGGAAGTCCTCTTTAGACGAAGAAACCAGGGGGGGTTGGGGGTCCCTAATCTTTGGAAGTATTACCAGGCAGCTCAACTAGCCCAATTCTCCATCATCTATGCGCAATCTAATAAACCAGACTGGGCCAGGATTGAGAGACAGTCAGTACCCCTTAACACTCTGGATTATCTAGTATGGATACCCTCCAAATCCAGACCCCCGATTTTCTCCCCTACGCTGTCGCATTCTATGCAGATCTGCGACTACCTATTCAAAACCTCTAACCTGGCCTCACCCATCCACCCTCTGCAGCATGTGTTTAACAACCCTCGGTTTCCCCCGGGTCGAGACATTGGCTCTTTTGAATGGTGGACTAATAAAGGTCTTTACAGAATCGGCCATTTCCTTTCTCTTACAGGCCCCATATCCCTGAGGCACTGTATTAATAACTTAGATATGCCTTCCTCTGAGAAGTTCTGATTTTAACAAATACATCACTTTATATCCTCAGTGTGGAAATCAGCTGCGAGTTTAACCTCTGCTACTCCTTATGAGCAGTGGTGCTCGGAGATTTCACACCAAAAAGGGGGTATCTCCTTGATATTTGCGTCTTTGTCAGACCAACCTGAGAAACCTCCATATGCTAGAGGTTGGGAGGGGGATTTGGACATGTCGTTGGAGGCGGACAAGTGGTTTTGCCTGTTCCAGACCTCCTTTAAGGGAATAGTCAACATCCCACTGATGGAGGCCAGTGTGAAAGTGATGTCGCGCTGATACTGGGTCCCAGCCAGACTCTTGGTTATGTTTTCAGGCTCCTTCCCCCTGTGTTTTAGAGGCTGTAACCTTCAGGGGTCATTCCTTCATACATGGTGGGAGTGCTCTAGGATCAGGGGCTTTTGGAATAAGGTTTTTGGGATCTTAAGGAAGATTACAGATCAGGCAATCCCGCAATGCCCACAGATTGCCTTGTTGAATGTTAGGCCGAACGGTCTATCCAGGTCCTTGTTCAAATTGACCCACTTTATCCTTTTGGGAGCTAAGATTACACTGGCGAGAGCCTGGAAGAGACCCTCGGTCTCCTTCGGTGCGGCAAAGAGAAAAATCACTTGGATTATGACCCAAGAAAAGTATGCAAATATTCTTCTTGACACTTCAGCTAAATCTGACATAATATGGGACCCTTGGAGGACATATCTTAATTTACCCGAGTGAATTGTTCTTCCCTTTTTATGAGACTAGGCTACCCTGGAACCCCCTTCCTTTCTCTTCTCTTTTCTGTTTCTGTCTGACTTCCTCTCCTGTGTTTTCTCTGTGTTTCCCTTTGGCGAAATAGTGGTGTGTTATCTTCGGATAACTCTTTAGGGAATTGGCTGCCTGGGGCTATTCAACCTCTAGAAGTGCCTTATCTTGACCTGTTATTTTTTTTGGTTCTTTTGTTACCTCTAATGATCGGTTGGAGGTCTTGCAGACTGGCTACCTCCTCCTGGCACAGCTTGTTCCCGATAGGGGTCCCGGGGGTAGGGGTTGGGCCCGGTTGGTCCTCCTGGTACTTAAATATTTCTCATTCTGATAAATGTGTTACTATGCAATTTTTTGTGTTATTAAGCATTATGTACCTCAGGTATGGCCTTCCCTTACCTTCTATATTTTGTCTTTTGTATTTTCTGGAATTTCAATAAAAAAATGAATTGAAAATAAAATGAGTCATTGCAATAATTATGTTACACTGTATTTTCGCAGTGGTCTTACAAGCGCGATTTTTTAAAAATAATTCACTTTTTTGAGTGAAAAAATAAGACAACAGTAAAGTTAGCCAATTTTTTCCACATTGTAAAAGATAATGTTACGCCAAGTAAATTGATACCCAACATGTCATGCTTAAAAATTGCACCCGTTCACGGAATGGCGACAAACTTTGCAACCTAAAAATCTCCATTGGCGTCGTTTAAAAATTCCTATAGGTTATCAGTATTGAGTTACAGAGGAGTTTTAGTGTTAGAATTATTGCTTTTGCTCTAACAATCACGGCAATACCTCACATGTATGGTTTGAACACAATTTTCATATGCGGGTGGGACTTACGTATGTGCCCGCTTCTGCGCGCGAGCTCGCCGGGATGCTTTACTTTTTTTTTAAATTTATTATACTTTTTATTTTTTAATTTTACACTGTCCTTTAAAAAAAAAATGTGATCACTTTTATTCCTATTACAAGAAATGTAAACATTCCTTGTAATAGAAAAAAGCATGCCAGGACCTCTTAAATATGAGATCTGGGGTCAAAGAGACCTCAGATCGCATTTACAGTTAAATGCAAAAAAAAAAAAAAAAAGGCAGTTCAAAAAAATGTCCCCTTTAAGAGCATTGGGTGGAAGTGACTTGTGACATTGCTTCCGCCCTGCAATGTTATGGAGCCGAGTGGGTGGAATCTTCCCCTTACTCGGCTTCCTGTGCAGGGGAGGGGCGGACCTGATCATCTCCGCCGATAAAAGTGGCATCCGCCACTAAGACTACTTTTATATTGCAGAGAATCGCCGGCTCTGAAAAACTGTATCTGAATGGTGCCTGTAGCTGAAGGCGCCATTCAGATATCGCCACTCAAAATCCAGGACATTATATGACGGCCTGCGTGCGCAAAGTAGTTAAAGATGAACTTAGCCTTTAACTCCTCAGTTAGTCCTTTACACACACAAACAGTAGCTACTATCACATGTTTTAATTGAAACACTCTCTATTCACAGACAATCAAGAATAAGAGAGCAGCCATGTGCAGGTGCAAAAATCATATATTGTAGTCTGATTCCCATCAGATAGACTGATAGCCCTGCCCGGGTTGGTCCTCGTCTCAGCGGGCCCGGAGATCAATTCATTTCAACAGACACAAGACAGGCAGTGGTGTTGTTCAGAAAAGATCTGGTTAGTACTTTTATTCTCACAGTTTATATAGTTATTATCTGCTAATCAGAAATACATAACAAGATGAAACATTTCCCATAACAATGCAATGAAGTACATAACAGACATGATAGTCAAAATATATGACGAGAATGGAGCTTGGCTAGCAGATGAATAAGCGTCATTTCGGGGAAATAACATGTTTTGCTCAAACTTGCTTATCTGGTGAGAAATGTGTGTGAGAACTTCTATACAAAACGTTTAACTAGTTTGAAATGGCTGCTGTAAATCAAAATGGAACTGAATAGGTATAACAAATTACTTCATATTACTTCACTTCCCCTCTTAAATCATGCACATGATTTCTTTTTGGCTATCTCATAATTTTCAATGTACATTACATACGCATGTATATTACATACGGCAATACATCCTTGGATCTGCTAGCCTTCTCCATTATACACATGCAGCATTTAAAGCATAAGTAAAGTATCAGGGCAAGGATCAAGATCATTATGACTGAGTACAATATCTATTAACCAGGAAAAGATTCCTCCGAAACCAAAACCTCCTTCAATAAAGGGGCTCCAGTTCTTGGCGACATCTCTAGCTGCTTGCTGTAGTTTATGTACTTCCTTTCTATGTTGGGCATTTTTCAAACCTTTGTGCATAAGTGTACTTAAATTTTAGCAAAAACATATTTCCATGGAACACATCTGAGGGCTCATCATCAGTGTCTCTCTTAATTGTAGCATTTGTTCATTACAGCGACAGTCTTAGGGCTTTCTCCAGATATTGGCCTTATGAGGCCTAAGTCCTCAGGGTGATATATACAGTTAGTTACTATCCAAACCGGAAGGAAGATCAAGAGGAGGAGCACCATTAGAAGACACAAGGCCTTCCCAAAAGTGAGATAAGCGAGGTCATCTTTTTCAGAGACTTTTCCACCTGTTTCACTCTCTTTTCTTTATCTTGCTTCTTGGGTGCTTGGTTCACCCTTTTCACACGACCAGCATGGATCCGGTTAGGGGATTCCTCTGTAAGGATAGTTGTCCTGGTGATGGCCACCACTCTTGTGGCTGGTCCAAATGCGGGTTCCTGTGGCTTTCATCCCTTGGGCGCTCTCTGGTTCACGACCTGGTCCCGGACCTGGAAAGGGTGCGTTGGTACCTGTGAAGAACAAGGAGAGGTGTGAGTAACGTTTCTTTCTACTTTGTCCAAAGTTTCAATACGTTTTCTCACATATTCCTCCTGGATTAGATCTAGGTCCCCTATTTCTACCATCCTATTTCACTATACCTGAACTTTGGGGGTGATGTGGTATGTGAAACTTACAGTCAATTCTAGGAGTCCTTACCAGGTCTTGGCAGACCTTGGCCATAAACGCAGGGCCATTGTCTGAGTTAATCTAGAGCAGACATCCCCACCTGGGAATAATCTTCTGTGTAAGAAGTTTTTACAACTGCTTTGGCATCTTCTGTGGTTACAAAGACCTCAGGTCATCATGAAAACATATCCACGATCACCAAAAGGTACTCCTATCTCTTACCCACCTTTGGCATATGTGTAAAGTCTATCTGTAGGTGAGTGAACGGTGTTGTTGGGTATATAAGGTGTTCATGTTTTGCCTTTTTTTCTGATACATATGATGCATCTGGAAACATATGCCCTTGACAAGGGAGGGAGGCCTGGAATGCATGGTCTCCCCTCTTGGTAGATAAGTCCAGAATTAGGGCCCATCCGCACACCTGCATTGTTCCAATCTATGTCCGTGGCATATGTCTGTAAATCTTGCAATATCTGGTTTAAAATAGCATCTCTGACATGAGCAAAGGCATTTGGGTGGTTGCATTTTGAGTGAATGCGGCTTCCTTCAATGCTCTATCTGCTAGGGCATTTTCTTTGGCTATATCGGTTTGCTGACCTGTGTGTGTCCTGTAATATAAAATGGCAATGGACCTTTGTAGCTGTATAGCTTTTATTATTTCTTTAAAATATGCACATCTTGTCCTTCAAAGACCTGGCACGCTCTTGTGAGGGCTATCAGTTCTGCAGCCTGGGCTGACTGGTAAATAATTGATTTTGCCTCTAGAATTTTGTCTGGTAATTGTACAACAGCATATCCTGCATGATATGTGTTGCCATTGGGCCTTGAACAAGAGCCATCCACAAACACACTCTGTGTGTCTGGAAGGGCCACAGAAGACATGCTACATCTTGGGGACGTGTCCTGATGGATGAGATCCAAACAATCATGCTGTGGAACAATCTCATCCTGTTCTCCTTTTAAACATTGAGGATTGGGGCTGGGCCTGAGGTAGGAGAAGCATATTTTATCTTTAGCTTAGGGTTGGAGAGCAGTATAACCTTATAACCACTAAGCCTTGGGGCTGACATATGTTGGGTGTGTAAAGTGGTATCCTGTCCCAGAGTGAATGATGCAGCCATCTCCACCACCATCACACAGGATGCTAAAGCTCTGAGACACTCAGGCATGCCTTGAACCTGTACTAGAACCATCTTTGAGGAAAAAAACAACAGGGTGGAGCTGGCCTCCATGTTCTCGAGCTAGGACTCCCGCCATCGTTTTACAGTTATCCCTGGAATCAGGCAGGCCTAGACTAGGGGCCGTTACCATAGTTTTTTCAAATACACAAAAACATTACACATTTCCTTTTTACACAATCTGGCATATCAGAACCTGTGGCATGTCTCAGGAGGTTGTCATAGTAGGAACAGTCATGTATTCATTGGTGGCAGTAACCAATTATGCCAAGGAAGGTAAGCATGTCCTTCTTGGTCAGTGGGCGGGGCAGACCCACGAGAGCCGCAGCTCTCTTGTAACTGACTTTCCTTTCTCCTTTTGTGAGGACAAAATCAATGTACACAACAGTTTCCTGGCACCACTGCAATTTTTTCTAAACACATTATGATCACTTTTTTCAAATACACAGTTTATGAGATCCACACTGTCCTCCTGTCCGGCTGCCTGATTAGAAGTAGGACCGAACCATGATGGGAAGTCCAGGACCTCAGTGTGGCCTGGAGCACAATCAAGTAGACTACAAGTGAGTCCACATGGCACTGGGGCATTCTACACCAGATAAATTGGTGATTCTTTAAACACAAGGCAAAGATTGGCCGTGTCTCCTTATCCACAGGGACAGAAAAAACATTTACCAGATTAATCACTGTAAAACACTCGGATGGAATGGAGGACAGGAGTGATGGCACATCTGGCACTATTGTATCACGGTCTACACGGTAGTGAGGACAGGAGGTAAGGTAGGCTCACAAAATGTCACTAATTAGACCATTTACAAAAAAGACAGGGACACCTATTCCTCTGTGCCGGTTAGAAACGGAACACAAATTTCTTAGTGGTTAAATAGACCACATCTTACGGGGTCACGGTACACCTGAGTGAACATCAGATGAACTAACACGAGGTCCGGTGTGA
>BLSH010544484.1:164422-177375 GCA_018402905.1 Glandirana rugosa | reverse complement strand
AAGGAAGGATTTTGACTAACACTGTGGGTGTCAGGTGGAGGTCCAGCCTGTCTCATACCCGTCTTTTAAGAAAACTACAACCGGGGTAAAAGGACGTGGGGGATGTTCCGGTGAGAATACCTGTTTTGTACACATGGTATTTGTCATAGGAAATTCGTTTTATTTTCCTCATTCCATAACGAGGTCACCATCGATGTCTAAACATGTCCTAGACACTCGGTAGGGACCACAAGTTAATCTATGGCTCACAGATCCTGTACAAATCTGTAGCTACCACTGGAGCAATACCTTACTCCTTTTATTTTGCTTAAAGGATACTGTTTATGGTACACATGTTTTGTCCATAAGAGTGGCCTTGTAGGGGGTGCAGGAAAATGGGGCCAACATCAAAAGAATTTTCTGCCCATACTCTGTCCGACCTGGAGGTGGACTGTGGGTGTCACAATCAGTTTTAGGAAGGAAAGTATTGGGACCTTGGTGGATTGCACTACAATCCCACCCTTCTTTGTGGTTTTGATATTAATGTTTACATAAATAAACTAAATGTTAGCAAGTATGGTGATGCAAGCTGTCAATGTGTGCTGTAATCTTCATTTTTAGTTCTCGGACACAAACCATATCAGACAGGTGGATTGATGCTTCACTCTTTTCTGCACTATCTAGAAACTAAACAAAATGAAAGATCTTAGTGAACAGTCATTACATTTCCCTCCTAGAAATAAACAAATGGTTAGCAATAAACACATATAAATCACAAAATACAAAACATATGGCCATGTTGTTTAATACGAGTGCACTCTTTTCTATTCATATTAAATGAGCTCATTAATTAATTAATCACCACGTGGATTTTCATTAAAGGACGTCCATCAAAAATTATCACTAATAATTCACCATAACCTTTATAGTATGTTCATAACATTTTGCACAAAGATTATACATTACTAGAGTTGAGCGAACTTCTGGAAGTCCGGGCTCTGCTGGTTCGGCTGAACTTCGGGACAAAGTCCGGGTTCGGGTCCGGACAGAACCCGAACTTTGTTGCGGACCCCGAAGCTTATTGAAATCAATGGGGAACCAAACATTTAGGCACAAAAATGGCTGTAAAAAAGTCCTGGAAAGTCCTAGAGGTCTGCAAAAGGAAGGGAATGGGGATAAGGGTGGGACAAGTGCCCTACAAAGAAATGGGGACAGGGAAATAACTAAAAGCATTTTTAAAAAAAGAATTTCATAAAAAAATCAAAAATGGAGGTGGATGTGGACCATCTTCAAACTGTGTCTGTAAAGTATTAATTAATGGTAGAAGCCATATAACTGTTCTAAAATCATCTTCAAACTGTGTCAAAAAAGTATAAATAAGCCGGGAGAACCCATATCACTGTTCTGCAAACATCTGGAAACTGTGTAACACTTTAACTAAGACCGGGAGAAACCATACTACTGTTCTGCAAACATCTGGAAACTGTGTGTAACACTTTAACTAAAACCAGGACAAACTGAACTACTGTTCTGTAAACATCTGGAAACTGTGTATGTGACTTTAACTAAAACTGGGGCAAACTGAACTACTGTTCTGTAAACATCTGGAAACTGTGTGTAACACTTTAACTAAAACCGGGCGAACCCATATCACTGTTCTGCAAACATCTGGAAACTGTGTGTGACACTTTAACTAAAACCGGGACAAACTGTTCTGCAAACATCTGGAAACTGTGTGTGAAACTACAGCATAGAGAAGAACAGGGATATGGTTTTGCTCTGCTATAGTTTCACATAGCGTTTTTAGATGATTTTAGAACAGTGATATGATATGATGTTATGATATCACTGTTCTAAAATCATCTAAAAACTCTATGTGAAACTATAGCAGAGCGAAACCATATCCCTGTTCTTCTCTATGCTACAGTTTCACACACAGTTTCCAGATGTTTGCAGAACAGTAGTTCTGTTTGTCCCGGTTTTATTGAAAGTGTCACACATAGTTTCCAGATGTTTGCAGAACAGTAGTTCTGTTTGTCCCGGTTTTATTGAAGGTGTTACACACAGTTTCCAGATGTTTGCAGAACAGTAGTTATGTTTGTCCCGGTTTTATTGAAAGTGTTACACACAGTTTCCAGATGTTGGCAGAACAGTAGTTCTATTTATCCCGGTTTTATTTAAAGTGTCACACACAGTTTCCAGATGTTTGCAGAACAGTGATATGGGTTCGCCCGGTTTTATTTAAAGTGTTACACACAGTTTCCAGATGTTTGCAGAACAGTAGTTCTGTTTGTGCCGGTTTTATTTAAAGTGTTACACACAGTTTCCAGATGTTTGCAGAACAGTAGTTCTGTTTGTCCCGGTTTTATTTAAAGTGTTACACACAGTTTCCAGATGTTTGCAGAACAGTGATATGGGTTTGTCCCGGTTTTATATAAAGTGTTACACACAGTTTCCAGATGTTTGCAGAACAGTGATATGGGTTCTCCCGGTTTTATTTAAAGTGTTACACACAGTTTCCAGATGTTTGCAGAACAGTAGCATGGTTTATCCCGGTTTTAGTTAAAGTGTTACACACAGTTTCCAGAAGTTTGCAGAACAGTGATATGGGTTCTCCCGGCTTATTTATACTTTTTTTGACACAGTTTGAAGATGATTTTAGAACAGTGATATGGCTTCTACGGTTAATTAATACTTTTCAGACCCAGTTTTGAAGATGGTACACATCCACCTCCATTTTTTATTTTTTTTATGTTTTTTTTTTTTTTTTAATATTTAAAGTTATTTCCCTGTCCCCATTTCTTTGTAGGGCACTTGTCCCACCCTTACCCCAATTTCCCTTCCTTTTGCAGACCTCTAGGACTTTCCTGGACTTTTTTACAGCAATTTTCAGAACTTTTAGTAAAATTACCAGAACCCCGGACCCGAACCCGGACTTTTTTTGAAAAGTCCGGGTTCGGGTCTGGGTCCCGGACACCCCAAAGTTCGGTACGGACCCGAACTTTACAGTCCGGGTTCGCTCAACACTAGTGAGCATGGCACAGCACATTACATGGCAGACATAGCACAGCAAATTACATAGTGGGAACAGCACATTACATGGTGGGTATGGCTGAGCACATTACATGGTGGGCACAGCAGATTACATGGTTGGCACTGCACAGCACAGCGCATTATATGGTGGGCACTGCACATCACATGGTAGGCACTGTACGGCACAGCACACTACATGGTAGGTACAACACATTACATGGTTGGCACTGCACAACACAGCATGTAACATAGTGGGCAAGCACAGCAAATTACATGGTGGGCACTGCAGACACAGCACTTCGCATGGTGGGCATGGCTGAGCACATTACATCGTGGGCAGAGCACAGTACATGGTGGGCACATCACATTACATAGTGAGCACTGCACATGACATAGTGGGCACTGCACAGCACAGGACATAACATGGTGGGCACTGCACAGCACATTTCATGGTGGACACAGCATAGCAAATTACATAGTGGGCACAGCACATTACATAGTGGGCATGGCTGAGCACATTACATGGTGGGCACAGCACATTACATGGTTGGCACTGCAGATTAAATCGTTGGCACTGCATGGCACAGCACATTATATGGTGGGTACTGCACATGATATGATGGGCACTGCACATCACAGCACATTACATAGTGGGTATAGCACATTACATGGTGGGCACTGCATAGCACAGCACATGACATGGTGGGCACTGTACATCACATGATGGGCACTGCATGGCACAGCACATTACATGGTTGGTACAGCACATTACATGGTTGCCACTGCACAACACATCATATTACATGTGGGTAAATCAAAGCAAATTGCATGGTGGGCACTGCACAGCACATCACATGGTGGGCACAGCACATTACATGATGGGCACTGCACATTACATGGTGGGCACATCCCATTACATAGTGAGCACTGCACATGACGTGGTGGGCACAACACATTACATGGTGGGTGCAGCACATAACACAGTGGGTACAGCACAGCACATTACATGATGGGCACAGCACATTACATGGTGGACACAGAACAGCACATTAAATGGTGGGCACTGCACATGACATTGTGGGCACTGCACATTACATTGTGAGTACTGCATGACAGCACATGACATGGGCACAAGAGAGCACATTACATGAGGGGGAGCAGCAGTCTGTCCCCCAGAACAATCACCGCCCAAGGTCAGTTACTGCATAGTCCTCCCTCCCTCATTTTACTGACCTCATCTCAGCAGCATGGGGTTTTTCCTTCCTCCTGGGCTCCTGCTGGTTAGGATGACGGCACACTTGGATAATGATAAGCCACTGACATGAACCTAGATTGAAGTAGGGGCCTGGACCTGCAGCTCCAATAGCTCCTATGTTAATCCAGCTCTGGCTGTACCTTTTCTAGGTAAAGCACCTTTGACAGGCTTGTCAAAAGTTCTTTACCTAGAATGGTTTATTAGGATTTATAATGACTCTGTTTTCTGTCTTGATCTGACCGTGTTGCTTTTTCAAGGATATGTCAATCTGGTTAGCAGCTTTTTGAACTTGTCTCCTTCTCTGCCATAGACATAAGATTTAAATCTGACTTTTTTTTGTTGCTGACTCGGGAATTTTAGAGGAATTAAGTTGATACTGTGTTCAGTATGACTTCCCCACTGAATGAAACACTTTGATTTGTTAAGGTGAGTTAGTATATTTCCTTAAATAACACGACAGTTAGGTAAAAAGGACTCTGTAGTATTATGTTTATCACTAAATGATATTCAGCTCATAAGTTACTTACAGTAAACCCAGGGTGTCACCCTGTTGGAACAACCATAGCTTGATTTAATAGACTGTTTTAGTTTAGTAGCATGCTTCAAAACAGGGAACTTGAAGAGAGATGGTTCTTGGGTTACTCAAATGCAGGACACACACAGCCCGAATATGGGCCAAAATCAGCTGGTGCAGTAGAAACTGGCTGGCTTTTGGTCCATGTGTAGAACTGCCTGTCTGAAAGAAACCAATCTCATGACCTGCTTGGGTTGAAAGAAAAAAATACCTTCAGTGTTTACCAGGTTAGTCAAGCTCCTAGGTTAATGAGGCAGTGCCTATAAAGCTTTTTTTCAAGCAGAAAACTTTCATTGTCACCTTGCTGTGCATGGGCAAGGTGAGAGTGTGAGGTGAGAGAAAAAAAATTACATAGAGTATATGATTCAGATGTCAAGAGAATTAAGATAGATATCAAGAAAGTTAACATAGATAAATACATCTGTTAAGCATGTCAGTAGACCTGTTGCTCTTGCATTTCCTTTAACAGGCCAAGAGGTCCAAAAATGTTTTAATTTACAGTGGTTGAAATAAACCATGCAGTATTATACTTACAGGTTGTTTAACCAGGTTTTATATTTTTAAAACTTATACCATTTTTCTATAAAGGGACAAAATGTTATTGTAACTGCTCAAAAAGTGTTATGTGAAATTGGGCTTTAATGCATTTGTCTCCATTTAAAACTACATGTCCATCTAAAGCCCTGTACACACGGGCCGAATGCCGGCTTCTGTCGGACGAGCATGCTGGAAAACCAGCAGCCGACCATCTCTCAATCAGCGCTCTCAGCCAATGATGGAGAGTGCTGATTCGAGTGTCCTTGCGGGGGGTCATCCCCCTGTCAGAACACAACAGCTCAGCAGGGGAGATCGCTATACTGTAGTTAGTACAGCATCTCCGACCAGAGCTGACAGTTTTTTTCCCTTCCAGTCCACCCGGTTGAATAAAAAAAACTCATAGGGGTTGATTTACTAAAGCTGGAGAGTGCAAAATCTGGTGCAGCTCTGCATAAAATCAGCTTTCAGGTTTTATTGTCAAAGCTTAATTTAACAAGCTGAGATAGAAGCTGATTGGCTACCATGCACAGCTGCACCAGATTTTGCACTCTCCAGCTTTAGTAAATCAACCCTATAGTGTGTACCAGGCTTTAGGCTACTTGGTCCCACAGGGTGACTGTGCTACTGCATGATTTCACTGCAGAACAGACAACACCGTCACTCAAATACAGAAAGTGAAAAAAACAAAAACAGCTGTGTTAATGCTAGTAGCAGACTATATTATATACGATACTAAAAGGTTACCCATTTTTTTTAAGTGGATCTGAATTTAGAATTATTTAATTTAACCACTTCAGCCCCGGAAGGATTTCCAGCTTTAGGACCGGAGCCCTTTTTGCGATTCGGCGCTGCGTCGCTTTAACTGACAATTGCGCGGTCGTGCGACGTTGTACCCAAACGAAATTTGCGTCCTATTTTTCCCACAAATAGAGCTTTCTTTTGGTGGTATTTGATCACCGCTGCGTCATTTCTGATAGCCGCTATAAACAAAAGAAGAGCAACAATTTTTCAAAAAAACCCAAATTTCTTACTTTTTCCTAAAATACAAATCCAAAAAAAAAATATAAAAAAACATTTTTTTCACCGTTTTTGGCCGATTTATATTCTTCCTCATATTTGCGATAAAAAAAATCACAATCGGCGTTTATTGATTGGTTTGCGCAAAAGTGGTCGTGTTTACGGATGATGAGAATTCATTTTTGGGGTTTTAAATTTTTTTTTATTTTTTACTAATAATGGCGGCGATCTGCGATTTTTTGCGGTACTGCGATATTTCAGCGGACATGTCGGACCATTTGACACTTTTTTGGGACCATTGGCATTTATACAGCGATCAGTGCTATAAAAATGCACTGATTACTGTGTAAATGCCATTGGCAGTGAAGGGGTTAACCTGCAGGGGGCGCGCTAAGGGTTAACTGTGTTCCCTGGGCGTGTTCTTACTGTATGGGGGACTGCCTATCTGGGGAAGGGAAGTGGTCACAGCCTTCACGTAAAGGAAGGCTGTGATCACAGCCCTTCCCCCTCACACAGAGCGGAGGTCCGTGTTTACATACACGGACCTCTGCTCACTCGCTCCGGGGGGGCCATCGCGGGTAGCCGGCGGCAATCGAAGCCGCCGCACCCGCTCACTGGCCCCCGTGGACACAGTGAGCGCGCGGGCGCGCCTCCGGCGGCGCGCGCGCGCTCACTAAAATCGTTCCCGCAGCCGCCGTCGTATGACGGCGATTTGCGGGAACGAGCCACTTTGCCGCCGTCAGATGCCGATCGGCGGTCGGCAAGTGGTTAAAAGATTTTTAGATTTTCAATACTTCATTAGAGTTTACCTAGATTTGGTTACATAGGAAGATGTAGAAGACATCAAAAGCAGGAAGGGAGGAGAGTGAACAGAGAGTGAACCGTGTGCAGGAAAAGGGAAGAAAGTGTGTTGACTGTGCTCTGAGCAAGAGAGAAAACTTAGCTAGAACTATTGAAAGGATTATGCACCATTAGAAATCGGATTTGTACTTTTTTTAAAGTAACTTATGGAGATTGTACAATGTAACAAAAGTTGTGGGATTACTGCAGTGTGCTCAATACTAAAAGATGGGTGAGAATGGAGCTGATGTTCCTAAGAAATATAATAAGCCAGCTAATAACTCAGCTTAGAAGATTTTGTCTATACCTAAAATATCAGTTTTGGGTAGAGCAGCCTTTTTGTAGAATTCAGTTTCTCAGAGCTCAGGCTGCTCAGCTGTCGGTCTATTGCCAGCACCCATTATTCCACAGGGACTTACCTGATGATTATATCCTGCTCATCAGTCAGCCTTGCTGGCTATTTAAACTGCCTGAATCAGATCTCCTGTGCCTTTGCCTTGGTCAACATATCTGGATACTCTCTGCTGTGTTTTCCTGCTAAAGACTTTTGCCTGGCTGACTTACCTTCTGGTTCCTGATTTTGTTTGCTGCTTCTGACTAGGCTGATCTCTGGATACCTGTTTTACTGGCTTGTTCCAACTACCCACTCTGGTTACTGAACCCTGGCTATGTTTTGACCACGTTTATTCTGTTTGTACTATTTTACCATTTTATTAAAAAGTGTGATTTTTACTGTACTTCTGTCTGAGTCTGATTCATGGTTCCTGACAAAAATACAATTTGGAAGATTTTTATAGTTCAATACATGTTATGTAACACATGCTTACTGAAGGCATGTAAAATTTGGTCAGCAATTGGTTCCACCTAACAGCACTAGATTCATCAGTTCAAATCCCAACCTGCTTGGAGTCTGCATGTTCTCACTATGCCTGCATGGGTTTCCTCTAGGTACTCTGGTTTCCTCCCACACCCCAAAAACATGCTGGTAGATTAATTGTCTCCTGTCTAAATTGGCCCTAGTACGTATGAATGTGAGTTAGGGACCTTAGTTTGTGCTCCTTGAGGGCAGGGACTGATGAGAATGTATAATATATGTAGAGCGCTGTGTAAATTGACTGCACTTTATAAGTGCCTGTAAATACTGTTAATCACTTTTCATGCTAAATTGTGTTATTATCATGGTGAATCCATTTTATGCTTGCCTAATTACCAACCATATTGGGTGACAATATATTAAGTTTGCCTTTACTACCTGGTTTGGTGCCTGTTTTCTTTGATATATCACTACTTCTCACTTTCAGTGAATTCCTGTGTTATTGTATGTTTGTATACTCAGCCTAGTGTGTCAGAGGGTATGAGGTTCTTGAGAAGGTCAAGGCAAAGAACAGAGCACCCATTATATCCAGTATATCCTATGGGGGTAGCACTGTTGTACTAGAAAAGTGCAATTGCGTTTACTTTTAATTAATGATGAATGCATTATTTTCTTTAATTCTATTGACTTATTACCTTATTGTTTTACAAAGCACAATGTTAGGACTTAGAGCTGCAGCATTAATATTTACAGTTTGTTTAGCTTCATAAATTCTTTTTAGAGAAATTAAGTATGCAGAAAACGTGTGGCTAGACAGAAGATAACAAATGACATATCAAACACAGACTAATGTGGTTTTACTGAAGTAGAAACTGTAGTAATAAATCACCTGCCAATGTTAATAAAATACTCCAAATATTCTGCACAGGGTTTAGAACTATAGGTGATATCTGCAAATACCCCCCCCTCCCCAAAAAAAAGCAAGTCTGGTAGGGGAAACATTTATATGAATAAATATTTAGGTATTTGCATATTTTGGATCAATGACTTACTAAGGAGCCTATTTATAAAGCAGTGAATCTGACATTCACCATGTTCATGTGTTTTGAATGGCAGTGATTGAGGCACCACTGGTAAATATTTGGTTAAAGTCACATTCACTGCATTAAAAATATTCTCCTATGAGTAAAGATAAAACATCAGCTGATCCAATGCACCTTGTAGTGCAGATGAGGGGGTATTTCTCCTTGTGACATATTCCCTTTAATAAAATTAGAATGTCCATATTGCAAAATATAAACAAATTTGAAAGTTTATCAGAGATTTGCAAAACATGTACAATTCTCCATGTTTTGTCATTAACCACTTGCCGAATGCCTCGTATAGAAAGAAGGCGACATTGTGGCTCTGCTGTCAAATTGCCGTCTATAAACTGCGATTCACGCAGCTGCAGTTGTGGGCGGATGCGCGCGGTCGGCGGCGCACTGTTGTGCCTGCCGCATGCTGTGTGAGTGTGCCCGTGGGTTGGGCGGCTTGATGTCCACTAGCGACCCGCGATCGCCTTCTACAGAGGAAGAACGGGGAATGGCTGATGTACACACGGCAGTTCCCCATTCTGATAGGCGGCATGGCAGTGATCAACTCATCCCTGTGATAGGGATCAGTTAGATCTGTCATGCCCCTGCCAGCTCAGCCCCCACACAGTTAGAACACAGTGAGGGAACACACTTAACCCCTCGATTGCCCCCTTAGTGTTAACCCCTTCACTGCCAGTGACATTTATACAGTAATCAATGGCTATTTTTAAATCTGATCGCTGTATAAATGTCAATGGTCCCAAAATTGTCAAAAATGTCCGATCTGTCCACCCCAATATCGCAATCCCAATAAAAATCACAGATTGCCACCATTACCAATAAAAATAAATAAATAAATAAATAAAAATGCCATAAATCAATTCTCATGGTTTGTAGACATGATAACTTTTGAGCAAACCAATCAATAAATTCTTTTTGCGATTTTATTTATCATAAAATATTTAGAAGAATATATATCAGCCTAAACTGATGAATAAATTGTTTTTTTATTTTTATTTTTTTGGATATGTATTATAGCAAAAAGTAAGAAATGTTTAATTTTCAAAATTGTCGCTCTTTTTTTATTTATAGCGCAAAAAATAAAAAACACAAAGGTGATCAAATACCACCAAAAGAAAGATCTATTTTTGGGAAAAAAAGTACCTTAATTTCATTTGGGTACAACGTCGCACGACTGCGCAATCATCAGTTAAATCGACGCAGTGCCGAATTGCAAAAAGTGCTCAGGAAGGAGGTAAATCTTTCCGGGGCTGAAGTGGTTAAACAAAATAAGTACATAAATAAAAAAAACTTGATAACCCTGCCAGAGTCCAAATGTTCATACACAAACAAAATATGAGGGCTCAGAAGCCTAGTGTGTTATCAACCTTTTATAAAGAATTAAAACAAAAGTGCATATTCATAACGAATAAAGGTTGGGAAGCCACACTTCTACGTCTGATTTCAATGCTTTATTGATGAAAAGGCATATACAGCTCACAAACAAACTACTGGTCCCAGCTAACGCTTTTCACACCTTAGGACTGGTGCTTACTCATAGCATGACCAGACATAAACTGAACATTACATATATACATTCACAAATGGACATTGTTAGGTTAATTAGATAATTGAATAATTGGAGCATAACAACTGTTAGTGGATTTGCAGGAATTTAAATGGGACCCCAATTTTCTTTGGATCACATGTGATGTCGCAAGCCTTTATTCTTCCATTCCACATTCATTAGATCTACAGGCTGTTTCCCATTTCTTGCAACATCACAGTGACTATTTGTTAATACAGGAAACTATTCTATTGAGCCTTCAATATCTTCTTACTCACAATTATTTTATGTTTGATGGGGACTTCTACCTCCAGAGGGGCGGGGATTCTGTGGGGGCCAAGTTCTCCCCCTCCCTGGCCAACCTATACATGGGTTGGTGGGAGAGGTCCCGCATCTTTGGGGCTGGAAGTCCCCATCGAGCACATAACCAATTTTTCTGTCGCTACATAGACTATTTGATTTATTTTTTATCTGTCATACAGACATTGGAACTTTGGATGATTGGCTTGCTTACCTGAATGAAAATTCCCTTCATCTGAAATTCACGGGCGTTCTCCACCAGCATCATATAGAATTTTTGGATGTGGTTTTGGAAGGTGGTGCAGATAACAGGATCATATCTAAACTCTACAGGAAACCGACCGCGGGTAATTCCATTTTGAGAGCTGATTCGGGCCACTCTAGATGTCTAATTAAAGGAATACCCATTGGCCAATTCCTGCGCCTTAAACGTATATGTAGTGACGGGTCAGATTATAAGTTGGAGGCATCCTAAATGAGACAACGTTTTTTGGATAGAGGCTACTCTACAAACATCATAGATAGGGCAATTTCTATCGCTAATGGAGCTGAGAGATATAGCCTCTTACAATGTAAGCGCAAACATAGAAGGATCATCACAGAGACAGGACCGCTAGATATACTATTTTTTTCCACACCTTATAGCTTGGAATATAAATGTATTAAAAACATAGTTCAAGGGGGCGTGTCTGGCCAGCAACCGAGATGGCCGCTCTTCTCTGAGGCTCCCGAGACCCCAGCTATAAACCGACCTCCAGAGCGACAAAACTGAGAGCATCCAACCCACAGAGTGTTCCTGAAAGCACCCTTCACCTGACATAATGTCTCGCCAAAGGAAAAACCCTGAGCGCCTGCAAAAACTTACAGATATCTTCCCTGCATCAGGCCCGGATCCAAATCAAGATGGGGCCGGCCGGGGACGAAGGAGCCTGCAAGATGCACAAATAGCAGGTGAGATCAGCACTGACCATAGACTGACCTTCCCTCTGTACGAGGGTGACCCTGGTGACTCCTCCCCACCCTTGTCACCTACGACTAGAAGTCCGCTTAAGTCCAGGCCCCGGATGGAAAATTCGGAACGTAACCCGAACGAAGACTCGATCGAAGATTCGCTCGCAGAGCCGTTCAAAGAACAATCGGAGGATCCGTTTGCGGAAAGGAACGATCCTCCAACCCTCGTTCCTTCTCACATAGAGAAAATACCAGCTACAGACCAACCTATCACAGAAGTATTCCTGAAGACTATGATGATCTCTCTCCGACAATATATTCAGTCAGATATGTATACAACCCTTGCACCTATCAAAAAATCTATTCAAAAACATGAGACCAGAATCTCACACGTAGAGGATAAGGTTAGTGAAATATGTAAGGCCTACAACAACATGGTGGACGCCCACACGGAACAAGACTCAGAAATTCAACAACTACGCCTCAAAATAGCCGACCTGGAGGACCGCTCCAGGCGGAACAATCTCAAACTGCGAGGAATACCAGAGGCAATAACTCCTGAGGCACTAGTGCCTTATGTACAACAGCTGATGAAAACCTTAAACCCGTCACTTTCTGACCTAGAACTAGCTATTGACAGAGCCCACAGGATTCCAAAGCCGGACTTCCTACCAGCCTCAATACCAAGGGACGTCCTAGCAAGAGTTCACTTTTATCATGCGAAAGAAAAAGTAATGCTAGCCGCCAAAAACGTCTCTTCAATACCAGAACCCTACACTGGAATTAAAACCTGACCTCTCAAAAGCGACCCTACAGAATAGAAGAAACCTCTCAACTATAACGAAAGCATTACGGAACCACAATGTTCCCTACCAGTGGGGATACCCCACGAAAATAACAATTAAGTGACAAGGTAAATCTCACACAATCAGAAGCCTGGAATCAGGATTAACACTCCTTAAAGAATGGGGAATAATACCAGTATTAGAACCTACGACCATCCTTCAGGC
>BLSH010544484.1:128133-151420 GCA_018402905.1 Glandirana rugosa | reverse complement strand
CCCCAGAACGTTTCAGCCTCGATATCAGTCAAAGTAAGAATACATTAACTAGAACACAGCAAAATTGGTGAACGGCTGGCGGCTAGCCGTAGACTGCCGCTGTTTCACCAAGCAATAGCGTTTTGCGGCAGTATGCTGCCGCCGACGCTATTGCGCGTGACACTCGCGCGCGCGCGGCGGCCTCCGCGCGGGCGCGCGAGTGACACAGGCCCCCCCAGGTCCCTCGCCCACGCCGCCGAAGCTAACGGCGGCCGATGGGCGCTACCGGGGGGGCCTCGCTTACTCGCCCCAGGCCGCTCACAGTGCGCGTTATCGCAGCCGCCGTCGTATGACGGCGTTTTGCGATAACGAACCACTTTGTCGCCGTCAGATGCCGATCGGCGGTCGGCAAGTGGTTAAAACGACACAAGATCAATTACATAAGAATGAAACTGACTATAGCTCCGACTTTGCAAGACCCCTCTTCCCCCCGCCCTCCTCTCCCCCTTCTTGTTACATGTTGACACTTTCTGAGTACCCATATCCATCACTGTAATAATCTGTTGTGTACTCTTATTATGTAAAGAACATTGTTGTCGGCACTGCGTCACTTTAACTGACAATTGCGCAGTCGTGCGATGTTGTACCCAAACAAAATTTGCGTCCTTTTTTCCCACAAATAGAGCTTTTTTTTGGTGGTATTTGATCACTGCTGCATCATTTCTGATTGCCGCTATAAACAAAAGAAGAACGACAATTTTGCAAAAAAAACCCAAATGTCTTACTTTTTGCTAAAATACAAATACAAAAAAAAATACAAAAAAAACATTTTTTTTCTACGGTTTTGGCCGATTTATATTCTTCCTCATATTTGTGATCAAAAAAATCACAATCTGCGTTTATTGATTGATTTGCGCAAAAGTTGCCGCGTTTACGGATGATGAGAATTCATTTCTGGGTTTTTGTTTTTTTTTACTAGTAATGACGGCGATCTGCGATTTTTAGCGGTACTGCGATATTGCAGCGGCCATGTCGGACCATTTTGACACTTTTTTGGGACCATTGGCATTTATACAGCGATCAGTGCTATAAAAATGCACCGATTACTGTGTAAATGCCATTGGCAGTGAAGGGGTTAACCTGCAGGGTGAGCTCTAAGGGTTAACTGTTCCCTGGGCGTGTTCTAACTGTGTGTGGGCTGCCCTAGCAGGGGAAGATTAGTGACCACATACGCAGACCTCCATTCTTTCACTTGGGGGGGGCACCGCGGGTAGCCGGCGCATAGTCCGCCGCACCCGCTCCCTGGCCCCCCGGAACACACTGAGCACGCGAGCACACCTCCGGTGGTGCACGCTCACAGTGCTCAATCTGGCAGCCTCCGTCGTATGACGGCGGTTTGCCTAGCAGAGCCATCTTGTCGCCGTCAACCTGCGGTTGACGATCCCCCGTCTATTCACAGGTTTTGTCCAGGGGGATAAGGTCAGTTACGCGGAGAGCCCCCACAATTGGGACAACACTTTTGCTTAGCCTTTTTTTTTTTTGAGCCCATCCTGACCTCATTGGTTGCAGTTCAGGGGCACTTTCCATTGTGGTGGGAATCAGTGCCCTTGCTGCCCTCATATTAAAAGGGGGGAAGTCCTTAACTCTATTACATCTAATAGAGGGTTCAGGAGTACATCCCTCATTAACTGTAATACTAAGTTTGTTATCTATATGTTCACTTGCGAAGTATGTTCAGTTTAATATGTGGGACGTACTATTCGCAGACTAAAGGATAAACTCCATGATCACCTCTATGATATTTCAGTCAATAAATCTACAAACATTGCCAAACACTGGAATATATGCCATAACAAATGACTTGACAGGTCTTCGTATTCAAAGTGTAGAAAAAATAGTAGTTCCAAAAAGGGGGGGGGGCGATGAGTTCAAACTATTATGTAAGAGGGAGGTTTATTGGATATTTAAAATGAACAGCAGACAGCCCCTCAGACTTAACTTTGAGTGTGACATCTCATATTTTTATGAATATTACCTCCCTTTTGCAGCTGCCTGTAGTCTGCTCCCCCCCCCCTCCCCTTCTCTGCCCAATCCAGTCCCAGTCTCTCGATATTTGTCTTGTTGAGTTTTACCTTTCATTATATTTAGGTATGGGTGGTCACAGATTCTGCATTGCAACACCTGATCCTCCTGTTCTGATAGTGTGTGGTGGAATGTTTTGTTCATGGTAGATTAACACGATTGTTATCTTTATTTCCCGATGACACATTATATCCACTAAAACACCCTTTCCTCAGCCCTGCAAGCAGCTTTCAGGATTTATGTTGACTATAGTGATCAATCATCAGTGCTGTTACTATTGGCTACTTGCATTCAATTATGAGCCAGATCGGGTGTTGGGGCAGCATCCCACACTTAGAGTATTGTGAGGATCGTTTTTAACGCTGTTGAATTCAAGTCTCTACGTTTTACATTTACCAACCAATGGGTTTTTCCCCCTTTTTTTTCTTTTTTGTTTGCTTGTCTATGTAAACATTTGTTATTGCCTCGTATATGTGTAGATATGAACAATGTATGTACACATACATTGGTCAATTTATATTGGAATTGGGTTAAGTAGGGCTTCTAAGTAGGAACAGTCAACAATGGTTTTGTTGAGTTTGTTCACATTTTATTGTATTTTATTTTATTTTATTTTATTTTATTTCATCTGTTTTTCTTGTATGTTCATTGTTCCACTTTGAAAGCTTTATATGTATCATGTGAATTATGTTCCCATGTTGCCTGTATTGATCTTTTCATATGTATATACATTTTTATGTGTTGGCTTCTCCCTCCGGGGGACAACATAATCACAGATATTTGGAGCACTGATGCTCCAATTATTCAATTATCTAATTAACCTAACAATGTCCATTTGTGAATGTATATATGTAATGTTCAGTTTATGTCTGGTCATGCTATGAGTAAGCACCAGTCCTAAGGTATGAAACGCATTAGCTGGGACCAGTAGTTTGTGAGCTGTATATGCCTTTTCATCAATAAAGCATTGAAATTGGATGTAGGAGTGCGGCTTCCCAACCGTTATTTGTTCCAGATGACCATTTACTTCATTAGCCAGCACCCGTGCAAGTGGCAGCACACCTGATCCATATGGATTTGAACATTCTTTGAGCGGTGATCTTCTATGCATATTCATAACGGTCCTAGATTCAAACAGTGATACATATAGAAGTTGCAAGGTGGCCCTTGATTAGAAATGAAAATCTCATGATCCTGACATCAATCAGATGAAAATGGAAGAAAGAAAAACAAACAAAAAAAAATGAATGCAGCCATCACATCTAATAATTGACCTTATGATCCACTGATTGTGGGTTAGGATCCATTGGATAGGCTATCAAGAGCTACCTGGGCGGATGTCCATGTTCCTGCTATAGGATTCATCCTCATTGTCTGGTTGAGTATTTTTTTCTGACCACCCTGAGTAAGGTAGTCTCTGGCATTCTGGTAAGTCTCTGGTGTGGATATTCCTTAAGCGTCACATTGGCTATCCCTGGATTTATCTCCAATCTAACACAGTCTTAGTTTTTTCCTATTCACTTTACTTTTTTGAGGTGTATGTATTAGTACATTTCACTGTGTGCTCTGTGAACTCTTTATGGACATTATTTACATGTTTATTATTTTACGTTACTACTAATGGATAGTGACTCATTAATCATGTTTAAACACATCATTTAATTTTATGTGCTGCATATTTTAATGTATAAGGACACTTGTACCAACTATAGAGTTATTTAAAACCTTTTTCTTGAGAGATGCTGGTCAGAAAAGCTTTAAGGGTTAGTTAAAAGACAAAATAATTTCCTCATTGGAAAGTGTGTATTCAAGGTCCTGCTCAGTGCCCACAATATATTATTGGGGCACCAGGCGGAACACTCCCCCCCTCCTCCCATCTATCCTTGTGGTCCTTTTTCAATTCTACCTTCTGGTTACATTCACAGGACACCCCTGAGAGATCCACACACCTTCACTACTCCACTCTATGTATTTGATCTACTATATGATTTAATATTACTTACTGATATATACATATACTTCTTTTCAGTATGGTGTGGACCAGAGGTGCCCTCCACTTACCTTTGCACAGTCCCTGGCTGGCCACCCTACTGTTGTGCCTGGTCTGGGCTCATATGTTCCCATCTCAGCTCTGGGCTAGATGCTACACCCCCCATAACATGGATACTTGTTTGGGCAATTCCTTAAGCTGACATGTAAGAAGAAAGCCCATTAACATTTTTCTACCTTAGATCTCCCCCCCTTGGTTGTACACTAATATACTCTTTGTACTATTTATACTTATAGACAATTGTGTTATGATACTCCTGACGAGAGGACAGTTCCTCAAAACGCGTAGAGTATTGCGTATGCCTGAACATCTTGAGTGACATAGCTTACAGTTGATGTGCACCTGTTCTTACGTATGTTATACCCTTATTAACTGTCAGCTTTTTATGCTATTTATGCTCCACTGTGTTAAAATAATTGAATTTTTACTCTATCCACTCAATTTTTGAATTTGTTATGTGAATTTTATTTTGACTTGCCTCATATAAAGTCCCACGACCGCAGTTTCTTTGTATGTATATATTTTAGGGATGGAGGCCTGTCATGGCGGTAGTGCCAGATCATAATCTCTTTTCTCTATATTATGGGAGGACAGCATATAGTTCAGATAATAGAAGTTGGTATAACAGGGGAATATTGTGTGCATGCCTGTGTTCTGTGTATAAAGAGCCTCAAAGTTGTTAGGGATTATTGAAAACATGTAGTACATTATAGAGTTATAAAAAGCCTGCCAGCATAATAACATTCAATGATCTTGCTGCCTGTCAACTTGTTTCAAATTGTAAACAAGCCAGGTGGCATTCCTTGTGATGTCATTAACCAAATATGGTCTTGATCATATTTGGTCATTGACATCAGGCAGCATCACTGGTTGGCTTGTAGACATTTAAAAAATCAGAGAGATGTCAGTTGTAGTGAGAGTGCAATAAAAGAGGGTTGCCTTATGCGAGTCATCACATTTGTGTTGGTTGCCCATTGGGGTGTTTTCATCATGATTGACCTTGGATCAAACTTGCTGGATAAAGTGAATGACAATGGAGTTACAGCTTAAGGCTTTTTTTTTTAAATAAAATACTATGTCACTGTGTATGTGTTTTTTGTGAATGAATAAGCAGGGAAACTATGACCCCCTTACTCATTCACATGGGGGCCGAAGTATCTTGGGGCTCCCTTATTCCAGATTCCAAAATGTACTTCTCCCCCTTGCAAATCCTCCCAACCCCCTGATTCCTCCTGTATTAAATTGTATTGCAATTGTACTGTCTGCCCTCATGTTGTAAATTGTTGCACAAACTGTTGGCACTATATAATTCCTGTATAATAGTAATAATAATAATAATAATAATAATAATAATATTAATGTGGCCTCATTGCCTTTCACTTTTCTTGCCAGCTGGGCTACATGCCTGTAAAAGGATACAGCCTACATTTTCAAGGGGAAGGGCTATGCCATTGTTAGTTTCTTTTTATGTTAAGTCCTCATTAAAACCCATACCAGATGTAAAGACTCTTTTTGGTTTATATTTTGTTGGCTGACATTATTCATATATAATAATAGTAAAAACAGCAGGCCTCAGCATGTAGGCCCCTTACAAGATAAATGGTGGAGCTTAGGTCCATAATGGGGATGAGTGTCACAGCTTTCAACATACAATGGGTCAACATTTTCTGTTATTTCAAAACCATTGTTTCTATTTTTTAGAGACCTTTAAATGACTGCTTTGGTGCCAATGGATTGACCAACATATTGCTTATATTTAGAGTTGATCAAACCTCTGGAAGTTCGGGTTCTGCAGGTTCGGCCGAACTTCCGGACAAAGTCTGGGTTCGGGACCAAACTTGACCCGAACTTTGTCCCGGACCCCAAACCCCATTGAAATCAAAAATGTCTGTAACAAAGTCCTGGCAAGTCCTAGAGGTCTGCAAAAGGAAGAAAAATGGGGGTAAGAGTCGGACAAGTGCCCTACAAAGAAATTGGGATAGGGAAATAACTTAAAATAATTTTTAAGCTAAAATCACATAAAAAAAATCAAAAATGGAGGTGGATGTGGAGTTGGAGGTTGAGGAGGCAGTGAAAGTGACGGTGGAGGAGGTAGCCAACACTGTTTTTTTTTTATTTTTGTGCAAGAAATGATGATTTAAAATCATCTCCAAGTTCTATAGGGAAAGTTTCTTCCAGCCACATAGAGAGCCATATCATTGTTCTAAAATCATCTCCAAGTTCTATAGGGAAAGTTTCATCCAGCCGCATAGAGAGCCATATTATTGCAACTTTCCCTATAGAACTTGGAGATGATTTTAGAACAATAATCTGTCCCTCTAAGCAACAGCTGGAACTTTTCCCTATAGAATTTGGAGATGATTTTAGAACAATAATCTTTCCCTTAACCACTTCAGCCCCGGAAGGTTTTGCAGCTTTAGGACCAGAGCACTTTTTGCGATTCGGCACTGCGTCGCTTTAACTGACAATTGCGCAGTTGTGCGGTATTGTACCCAAACAAAATTTGCGTCCTTTTTTTCCCACAAATAGAGCTTTCTTTTGGTGGTATTTGATCGCCTCTGTGTCATTTCTGATCACCGCTATAAACAAAAGAAGAGCGACCATTTTGCAAAAAAACACAAATTTCTTACTTTTTGCTAAAATTCAAATCCAAAAAAAAATATAAAAAAACTTTTTTTTTCACCGTTTTTGGCCGATTTATATAATTCCTCATATTTGCGATAAAAAAAATTGCAATTGGCGTTTATTGATTGGTTTGTGCAAAAGTGGCCGCGTTTACGGATGATGAGAATTCATTTCTGGGGTTTTTATTTATTTTTTTTTTTTTACTAGTAATGGCGGCGATCTGCGATTTTTAGCGGTAATGCGATATTGGGGGGGACATGTCGGAACATTTTGACACTTTTTTGGGACCAATGACATTTATTCAGCGATCAGAAATTTAAATGTCCACTGATTACTGTATAAATGTCATTGGCAGTGAAGGGGTTAACCTGGGGGGGGAGAGCTAGGGGTTAACTGTGTTCCCCGAGTGTGTTCTTACTGTGGGGGGGTTGGGCTACCATGGGCATAAGAGATCTAACTGATCCCAGTGACAGGGATCAGTAGATCTCTCATGCCCCACTGACAGGGCGGGGAACCGCCGTGTTTACATCGGCGGTTCCCCGTTCTTTCTCTTTTGCCACTCATCGCGGCTCGCCGGCGGACATCGGGTCCGCCCGAGCCGCGGGCACACTCCCCAGGAGTGCGGCGGGTGCGCGCGTGCGCCGCCGGAGCGCGCGCGCACGCCCCCTGGTGGCCAATTGCGAATCGCCGCCTATTTACGGCGATTCGCGCAGCGCTCCCCCACTGCCGCCGTGAAAAGACGGCGCGCGGTGGGGAAGCGGTTAAAGCAACAGCTGGAACCTTTCCCTATAGAATTTGGAGATGATTTTAGAACAATAATCTTTCCCTTAAAGCAACAGACTCTACCTAGTCCACAATCAGATCGCTCAGTAATGCAGGATGAGATGTTCTATAATATTTGCAATCTGTCCCTCACAGAGCCAGCAGCATCCTCTCCCTAAACTATCCTGAGAGCATATGACATGCAGCACGGTGACTCCAGCCCCAGAAGATCCAAAAGAAATGGAAGGGGAGCCTGCTATTATGTGAGGTTTTCCCTTTTAAATCTTTTTATTGATTGAATAGAAAAAAGAGATTTTGCATAACAAAATAGAAGAATATATAACATATGAAGATTTTGTAAGAACCAGTTACAGAAATATATATATAACCAAGTTACCCGTTGTAATAAAGATGAGCTCGTATTACAAAACCTTAGAAATGTACAATTGAAAAAGTACATGTATAATCTAATAGGGAGCCGCACTCAGCCTCCCATGAGAATGCGGGATAAACAGATTGTCATGGAAGGAGAACCAACCCCGCAAGGGAAGAGAATGCTCCCATTTAAGAGAGGGCCCACCACCTCCCAGGCTACCCCATCTGGGAACAAACTGTAACCATGAAGACAGGGGCTGAGCCTCCCCCCCAACAAGGGCTCCAATACTTGAGAAGATCCATATACTGTGAAGATACGAGATGTGCAGCACCTGAAACTATGGATACTGGAAGCCTGTGCTAGCATTTCTCCTGTGGTGTTGCTATCAGTGTGTGAAGAGTGGGAGAAGAGGGTTGCATTGACAATCCAACACAATGGGCAGCACATTGAACACATTTTATAAGTGGTCAGAAACTTGTAAAGAACTCATGAAAGAATAAAGTTACGTTAAAACCAAGCACACCATTGTTTTTCTTGTGAAATTCACAATAAGTTTGATGTGTCATATGACCCTCTTCCTATTGAAAAAACAAAAGTTGGATTCAAAATGGTCAACTTCAAAACGGCCGCCATGGTCACCACCCATCTCACATATACTAATGTGCCACAAACAGGAAGTTAATATCACCAACCATTCCCTTTTTATTAAGGTGTATCCATATAAATGGCCCACCCTGTAGAATGATTATGATTAACCTGTATCCTAAGGGGCCATTTAGGTTGATAGGACTTCATTGGGTGCAGATAACCATGCCTTAACACATAAAACAGCGTCATTAAATATTTCTGATAGTAAGGGGGGGGGGTAAAGAGGAGAAGGGGGTGGGGGGGTCCATGGAGTGTAACTCCACTTTTGTTGAGAAAAAAACATTCTCCCTTGGGTGATCTGTGCACATTATTAGGATTATACAATCTTTGTTGCAGATTCCTACCTTTTGTTATTCTGTAGAAATCACTGCTTGTTCCTCTGTGCCCCAGTGCTAAGTGGGTCTATTGAAAGTGGTTTCATAATTATCAATCAGCTGTGCAGCTGCAGAGCAGTAATGAGGAAAGCTTCTGGGCGTGCATTTCTTTGCATTTCAATCACACATGCAGGAAATGATGTGTCTGGGGAGTGGTCAGTACACATTCTGTGTACAGAACAACTCCAGGTAGCCATATTGCATTGCATTTTCAGAAAATTACAGCGGCTGCAGATTGAAAAGGAAAGGTAATTTTTAATAACATTCAATTACAATATGACTTGTGTCACAATTGTATATGCTGTATTATTTTTTTGTTATCTGCTATTTTTTTCCCCACTAAAGTGGAGTTACGCTTTAACCCTTTCGCCGCCAGGTCCGTACATCACACAGACCTAACAGAGCTGGGTATTACACACAATCCCAGGGCTGCAGCCACAAGGATTCTGTGTGAAACTGACAGGCAGACACCTGCCTGCCAGAAGAGAGCATTCGGACGGCACCACTGCAGCCCGATCGCTCTCACGCACCCCCGGTACTGACGCCCCCACATGTGCCCCCGTCATGTTTACTGGGCTCTGCTTGCCCATCTGCGGGTCCAGGAGCATGGCAGGTGGTGGCAGCTGCAGGGGAAGGAGAAGAGCGGATGCACGTCTGTTTTCCTTCCCTTATTGTTATGACCCGCAAGGCGGAGTCTCTGATGTCACTTCCGGGTTAAGCTCTCTGTGTCCCTGGCTAGCTCAGCTGGAAAATAATGTTTTGGAATGGGATCCACATGCAAAGCATTTAGTGGAACACAAGGGAGACATGCAGGGTCTTTTAGATATCTCAATAAAGAGAACCTGTCACCAAAAACAGTCACATAGTGGACTTTTTGAAAAAAGTTAAGTAGAAAAAAATAAGGTTTTACCCAAGCAAATAAAATCCCCCCCAAAAAAATTTTGAGGCCCCCCCACCCCACATATACACATGCACAAACGTAAATGCATGCGTCGGGGCATCTACACGTGAAAGCGTCAATTGCGATACACATGTTGCGTATCGCCACACACACGCCAGAGTGAGAGCAATAATTCTAACACAGGACCTTCTCCATAGTGCTAAAATGATACCTAATGGTGGCTTCTGAAGCGTCGCTTATAGAAAATATAGAGTACTGAAGTTTGACACCATTTCACTGGCGCACAGAAATTTAAGGTTTGACATGTTGGGTATCTATTTGCTCAGTGCAACCTCATATTTTACTCAAACATGTGGATATTTTATTGTGTTTGTCTGCCCTAAAATTCACATTAGTGTGTTTTTACTGCAATTTTGTGTTTCATAGACCTTTGCGGTAATATCATGGGACATAAAACATTGGAACTACCAGTATGTTATTCTCTAGGGTGTCTGCTTTCCGAAAATATATAATGTTTGGGGGTTTGTGTAATCTTCAGGCCTAAAATAATTTTTTTAAACATGTGTGCAAAAACCACGAAAATGGCTCTGGCAACGAAAGGGTAGAACTGCTGCAAGGTATAAAAAATGGTGAGAGGAGCAACAGCTTGCATGAGTTGGTTCATGGCCTTGGGTGCCTAGAAATAACTCTGATTCCTAAACATCCTTTTCTTTATCTCTTATTTCGCCAACAGGCCATCGTGTTTTTAAAGTTTTCATGCCAATAAATGTGTCATATAATGTGAGGCAAACTACGAAGTGTAATTAATAGTGAGATGTCATAGAGTCCTGGTTAACATTTTAATACCTCCAGGGACTGCTGAGTATGACCAATGCAATACTCATTCTTGGTTTGTTTATGTTTTAACTGCAATAACCTTTAAAAGAGCGTTAGCTGTTTGTCATCCTTTACAATAAGCAAATTCACTGTCTCTAGGAACATATAGCGAGACTACAGAATAATTACAAAATTAATTTGCTTTCTGTTTAATTAAAAGGATACCCTAGGTAGATCTGAATCTAACATTGCATGGAAATAACTCTGGTGGGATTAACAATCATTGTTCTCTAAATGCACTCCCTATTTTTTATTTATAGTTAGATGTTCATGAATTAGTATAAACCTAGCTATTTTTTGTTGAATATTTGTATAAAAATAATTTATTTAAATTAATTTACACGCCTCACTACATTCTCATTATTTTTTCACTACATTCCTATACACTTTCAATGTTGTAAACTGAATAGTCTAATTTTAAGAACCAGAAAAAATTTAATTATGTTAATAATAATAATTAAGAAAAGATATGTAATTGAATTGGCAATTGTTAGCATAAAGACCAATTACTCGCAGACAACCATACAATTTATTGATCCAGCATTCCTCAAAGTATTTCTCAACCTGCTTGTCATAAGAGTCCAGAAGCATGGTCAGTTTGGTAAGATGTAAATGCATCAGTTCTTCCTTTAACAATGACATTATTGTTTCCTGTTTCTTCCTATTGGTAGCCACTTCAGGTGCTATAAAAAAGGAAGTTGTGCACAATAATTTACTAGTAATAGACAGAATAAGTGCTAACAACCAAGGGATGTCAAGCCTGTGCAACAATAAGAGGTGTTAATTATTGCTAATAGAGATGTTCCTGCCTGGGATAGACTTAAAGTGATTGTAAAGGTACATTTAAAAAGAAAAAACAAAACAAATATATCTGTACTTACCTGCTCTGTGCAATGGAATTGCATAGAGCCGCCGCAAACCTCCTCTTTTTGGGTCTCCCGCCGTGGCTCCTGGCCCCTGCCCACTGTCCAGTGCCCCCATGGGAAGTGGCTTCCCATGGGGGCACTCGTGTATACCCGCACCAAAGCCCAGCTGCTGCGTCCATTGACACAGACAGTAGGACTTAGCCCCACTGCTCGCTCCCTTGTCACTGCCTTAGATTGACAGTGGCTCAGCAAAGCCAACATGACCCAGAAGTGAGAGGAAAGAAGAACTGCCGCTGGATCGAATGAGGGCTCATGTAAGTAAAAGGGGTGAGTGGGGATGTTGACACCAAAACATTTTTTATCTTAATGTAAGGAATGCATTAAAAGGTAAACAACTGTTTAGGCTTTACAACCAGTTTAAACATTCAATTTTAAGGCTGTTTGTGGGTGACCTATCCCTCAAAATTGTTCCATTTGTCACCAGGATTTTATTTTTTTTCTGCAAGTGTCAGAATCTCCAAAGGTACAATCAATAAAAGGCAATGAGACTTGTACTGGTTAATAATTTAGAACTGGAAAGTGAATCCAAAAACTGCAAATTTTCAGCATAACGTGATTGTATGTTAAGTAAGACCTAAGCATTTCTATTACTAAGCAATGTTAAACAGCAAACAAAACTAATTAAAAGTTGTTTTTTTTTTTTTTTTTTTTTTAGTTTAGCAATAAACACAGAAGTCTTAGTTTGCAAACATACAACCTGCAACTAGGGATAAGCTGAACATACCTGGGTTCAGTTCAAGATGGCTTTAAAAAGCATGACTAAGGTTCAGGTGCCAAATCTGAACCTCACTGAAATCAACAGTAATGGCTATTTTTAAGGCTAATAGGCAATGCATTGTTAACTAAATTACATGGAACTGGGCACTTACCTGGAAGACATGTACCAAAAAAAAAAAAAAAAATGAAATTCCGTCTGGCTAAGAGTGGCAATTTTGTTAATGCTTTAAGGTTAACATCAAAATGCTAAATTCCTTTAACCACTACAATACCAGCCACTTACCCCCCTTCCCAGACCAATTTTCAGCTTTCTGTGCTGTCGCATTTTGAATGACATTTGCGCGGTCATGCAATGCTGTACCCAATTTTTTTATCCTTTTGTTCCCACAAATAGAGGTTTCGTTTGGCGGTATTTGATCACCTCTGTGTTTTTTTATTTTTTGCTCTAAAAATAAAAAACACTGAAATTTTGAAAAAGAAACATTTTTCTCTGATTCTGTCACAAAACTTTGTAAATAAGTACATTTTCTCCATCACTGATGGGCACTGATGAGGCTGCACTGATGGGCACTGATGAGGCAGTACTGATTGGGACTGATGAGGTGGCACTGATGGTCACTGATGATGATTCACTTATATGCAGCACTGATGTGCACTGATAGGTGGCACTGATAAGCAGCACTGATGGGCACTGATAGGAGGCACTTATATGCAGCACTGATGGGCACTCATAGTTGGCACTGATGGGCACTGATAGGTGGCACTGGGCATTGATAGGTGGCACTGATGGGCACTGATAGGTGGCACTGTTAGGTGGCACTGGTGGGCACTGATAGGTGGCACCAGTGGGCACTGATAGAGGGCATTGTAAGGTGTGCATTCCCTGGTGGTCCTAGGTGGCATATGTAATAGGCACTGAGTGCCATCCATGTTGGGCATGGTGCCCTTATCTGCTGGCTTAGGGTGGGCTCCCTGGTGATTGGGGTAGACTCCCTGATCGCCTCCCTGGTGGTCCTGGGTGGGCTTTCCCTGACGGTCCCTGGTTGGGCTCCCTGGTGGTTGTGGGTGGGCTCCCTGGTGGTCCTGGGTGGCGATCCATGTGGGACTGCAGTGATAAACAATCAACGCAAACCCCCCCTGTCAGGAGAGCCGCCGATAAGCTCTCCTCTACTCAGGTCTGCAGATGTGAGTAGAGGAAAAGCCGATATACAGCTCTTCCTGTTTACACTGTGATCAGCTGTGATTCGTCACAGCTGATCACGTGGTAAAGAGCTTCTCACAGAAGCTCTTTACCCCGATGAAAGATGCAGTGTGTCAGACTGACACACCACACCACTGATCACTGTGCTGCGCGCCCCTGTTGACGCCCAATCAGGATAACAGAACCACATCCAGGCCATCATTCTGCATACGGCGGTAGGGAAGTAACATGCCTACGCTATACCCTCAACCTCCCTGTGAAGTGTGCATCTTACTATAGCAAAACTAAAGAAAAAATATGTCCCTTAAATTGCTGGCAAATGACAAACAAGCAGCCAGAAATTCCCTTCATTTATACCAGATGAGGGTCCGATATAGATATTAGCTAACTGGAGACCAGGCCTATTCTGACACTTTTTGTTTACATGTAAAAATCAGCATTTTTTGCTAGAAAGTTAATTAGAACCTTCTAGAAAATAAATTGGTGGTCATTGCATTTTTTAATGTCACACAATATTTGATCAGCAATAATTCAAACACTTTTTTTTTTCAAAAAATAAATATAATACACGTTAATGCAAAAGAAAACCCCTATATAACCCAAGTTTTTGGTAACATATAAAATATGATGTTACACCAAGTAAATGGATACCTAACATATCATGTTTAAAATTGCGCACGTTTGTGGAATGGTGACAAACTACGGTACTTAAAAATCTCCACAGGCGTCACTTTAAAAATATTTACAGGTTACCAGTTCAAAGTTATAAAGGAGGTCTATAGAATTATTGCTGTTGCTATAATGTTTGCTGTGATGCCTCACATGTGTAGTGCGGACACCGTTTACATATGCATGTGCGATCTACATATGCTCCTCTGTGTGCAAACACAGGGGGACAGGGAAGCTTTACTTTTTTTTTTATTATTTCTTCTTTATTTTTACATTGTTTCTTTGTATTTTTGAATCACTTTTATTGCTGTCACAAGCAATGTAAACATCCCTTGTGACCGCAATAAGCAGTGACAAATACACTTTATGGGATGATCTGGGGTCTATTAGACAGCTGCAGCCATAACCCACGTACAAGTATGTGGTTTGGTGGCAAGTGGTTAATAAGGGAGTGCTATTCCAAAATGTGTAGGGTTCACTATAAAGATACCCACCATACCCTTATTCTTGATGAGGGTCTGATATGAATGTCAAGGGGGTCCCACACAAAATGAAATGGTGTAGAGTCCCTCCTAAATTCCATACCAGACCCTTATCAAAGCATGCAGAATGGCAGGCCAGAAAAGAAAAGGATGAGCATGCACCACCCCTTCTCCACTTCTGTAACATACCAGGTCATATGCCCTTGATGTGTTGATGAGGATACCCCTGGCCCACTGGTTGTGGGGTCTGTGAACAGGGACTTATTGGAATCTAGAAGCCCCTTTTAACAATAAGGGGGGACCAAAATACCAGCCCCTCCATGTGAAGGAGTAAGGGATACATATTATGGGTATTCCCAACAAGTAAATTAATGGGGCTAGCCATGTGACATCACTAGTGGTTAAGGATGTGGCAGGTGCCATCCTTAGCAACCATTGACATAGAGGAAGCTGTCATAGATTGTAGTGGTAGAAATACCTCTAATTTATATGATGTTAGGCTACCACCAAACTGGTTAAAAGTCTGGCATTCAGGCAAAGTTTTGACCAAAATTTGAGCACATTTTTCAACATGTAAGGACCAATTAATTGCTGTAAATAAGTAAGTACACTCCTCACATTTTTGTAAATATTTTATCATATCTTTTCATGTGACAACACTGAAGAAATTACACTTTGCTACAATGTAAAGTAGTGAGCGTACAGCTTGTATAACAGTGTAAATTTGCTGTCCCCTCAAAATAACTCAACACACAGCCATTAATGTCAAAAACGCTGGCAACAAAAGTGAGTACACCCCTAAGTGAAAATGTCCAAGTTGGGCCCAAAGTGTCAATATTTTGTGTGGCCACTATTATTTCCCAGCACTTCCTTAACCCTCTTGGGCATGGTGCTCACCAGAGATTCACAAGTTGCCACTGGAGTCCTCTTCCACTCCTCAATGATGACATAACGGAGCTGATGGATGTTAGAGATCTGATGCTCTTCCACCTTCCATTTGAGGATGCCCCATAGATGCTCAATAGGGTTTAGGTCTGGAGACATGTTTGGCCAGTCCATCAACCCTCAGCTTCTTTAGCAAGGCAGTGGACATCTTGGAGGTGTGTTTGGGGTCATTATCATGTTGAAATACTGACCTGCGGCCCAGTTGTAAGGAAGAGAATCACATCGTCAGCATATAGACCTATTTTATGTTTGGATTTTCCTATTTGTATACCGGTGATTAAGGGGTTAGATCGGATATGTTCTGCTAGGGGCTCCATAATCAGGGAGAATGTTATTGGGGAAAGAGGGCACTCCTGCCTTGTTCCATTAGTAATGGGAAAGGAGGATGAGAGGAAACCCGACGTCCACACTTTGGCTGTTGGACATGTGTATAGGACTGTGATTGCTGATAACATTTGTTCCCGGAGGCCAAACCCCCGGAGGACTCCGATCATGTATTGCCAATGGACTCTATCGAAAGCTTTTTCAGCGTCTAGAGAGATTGCTAGGGCAGGTATGTGGTGATGTTCAGCCCATTGGATAAGGTTAATTGATCGCTGTGTTCCATCCGAGGTTTGGCAACCAGGGACGAATCCAACTTGATCGGAGTTTATGAGGAGAGGGGTATATTGGGAAAGCCTATTAGCAACGATTTTAGCAAATAGTTTGGTGTCCGAATTGAGCAAGGATATAGGACGGTAATTTGCAGGGTTGTCATGGGCTTTGCCTGGTTTCTTTTTGTTGATGTGGGAGCATACGGCAGCCAAGGTGACACCCGGATATTCCACCAATCTGCATTCGGACGTCATCTGATGGAGGGAATCCTAAACATCCTACACAGCAGGCCTCTATCCGGAACTGAAGAACCAATTATGCCCTTGGTGATGGTCACTGACAAGGGCCTTTGGACTATCTGAAAACTTGATGAGGCCATATAGTGGCTCTAGCCTCAGCCGGGAATAAAGAATCTTCAACTACAGGCTGAGCCGTGCACTCCGCGTGGTTGAGTGCGCGTTTGGGGTCTGCACAGTAAAATGGTGGGTTTTGCTATCCTCCATGCAACTGGAAGTGGAAAACGCAGTAGGGGTGGCCCTGGCATGCTGTGTTCTACACAATTTTCTAAGAAACAATGAAAGCAGCAATGTGGAATCTGAGCCAAGCAACCCAAGCCATCGGGTTCAATTTATGGCCCTTCGCACAACGGCACAGATCATGACGATCCGAAATCAATTTGCATCCTTTTTAGTATCACTGGATGGAGAGGTGGCATCATATCTAAAAAAGCTGTCAAGAATTATCTTTTCTACTCTTTAAAAATGTATTTTAATAAAAATATCATATTCGTGTTAATTCTTTTTGTGTCCATGCTTCTTCAATTGTTTTACGAGTCCCTTTCATTCTGCATGGGACAATCATATGCTGAGCTCATATATGGGCTCAACATCCGTTTGCCCCATGCACAATAGAAAATAGGATTTTCATTCTTCCAAGGTACATACGTATGCTGAGCTCATATATGGGCTCAGCATACGATTGTCCCATGCTGAAAGAAAAGTATTGATTTTCATTCTGCATGGGGCAACCGTATGCTGAGCTCATATCTGAGCTCAGCATACGATTGTCCCATGCTGAACGAAAAGTGTTGATTTTCATTCTGCATAGGACAAACGTGTGCTAAGCTCATATATGAACTCAGCATACGAATGCCCCATGCTGAATGAAAAGCCCCATTTTCTATTCTGCATGGGACAAACATATGCTGAGCCCATATATTTGCTCAGCATACGTTTGTCCCATATAGAATGAAAACTGGTGCTAATATACATCCTCTTTAAATAAAAATAGCTCCAAAACAATTTCACAATTGGCAGTAGGTTGCCTGAGAGCCATGAGGATATGTGGATTGTGGGGGTGGGGGGGAGTGAGACTGGTGCTCACGGTATAGAGGAGCTGGGAGTGGAGGTACAGTCCACATAACCTTGTGGCGCATATGGGTTCTGGGGCATGGTGGGTGGTGGCTGCTGCTGAAGAGGGGGCTGGCAGAGAGAGGGGGGTCGTAGCCCTGCTGAGCTACTAGAGGATCATTGGGGGATCGGGAAATGAAGGGTATGGATCGGATGAAGGAGTACTTCTCCTACCATACTCCCTACATACCACAGTCAACCAATCCATACACTCCACCCGATGTTGTTCCCCAAGTCCTCTAGCATATAAAGCAAGTAGCGACAGAAAGAGGCGGTTTTGTGAGGTGGATCCAAAAAAGGATCCAGACTCTGCCTCTCCTGTCGCACCTCGCTCAGCAGCGCTAGGGCCCTATTCTCTCCCTCTGGGTCCAAAGCACTGCCACCCCTCCATTGCTGACCATGGCCACGCCCAGGTCCGCGGACACCGAGATGAGTGGGCACCTTCCCGCGATCTTGGCTGCCAATTGGTGCCTGCAAAATCAAGAAAAAATATAGATTGGTATGCAGTTACATAGGAAAATAGACATTGCGATGGATATGCACACTGCCAGACACTTACCTCAGGTGTTGGCTCTGTGGCGGGGCAGCCAACATCACTGCCAGGGGAGGATGCCTGTCCAGCGGTGTACGCGGCGCTGGTGGAGGGTCTGTCCACCTCCTGTTCCGGCTCTGACTCCGGCTCCCGCTGCTTCCGTTTACCGGAAAACATGGATGTTGTTCTAAAACAAAAAAAAATATTAAAATTAATTTAAAAATTGTCTAATACAGAAAACAAATAAGAATGAATATTTAGCTAAACTCACTCTCTGCTGCTGTTCAGAATTGATTGCCGCATGTACAGTAAGTTCTGGGCATGAACATGCAGCTTTTTTGCGGGAGCAGGTGCTCCAGATTGGGAAGCCCTCTCTTTGTCAGTTATATCTCTCCGGACACGGTCCCGGAGCGACTTCCACCACTTTTGCAACTTCTTCCCTAAGATATAGGAGAAAAAAAACAATACGTAAGTGTCCTACATTACACTATGCACAATACTATACAGAACAGGCATTACATGCACTTACTGGTCTCCTGCTGCACATACGGTCTCATCTCTTCCCAGCCGGGGATTAGGGAGGCGCTGATGTCATTCCATGTCTGGATTTTAAGCAAATGGTCACCATAGTTTGGGTGGCTCACATCCCAAAGAGCAGGGTGAGCCTCCACTGCACTTATTAAAGCAATCTGTAATACACCAGTGGCCATTTTAGCTGCTTCTTCTCCTTCCCCTATATGACCCACAATTCCCCTGGGGTAGAAAGGAGCTTTGGGTAATTTTTTTACAGGAATTTCCTGTTTTTAGTGAATAAATTGACCAATGACATTTTTTAAAGAAAACGCCGGCGACAAAATGCCGGTTAACGCCGGTACGGCGTGCAGGTTGCAAAAGCGGAGCGACCGTCCCCTGGACAGTACGCCTGCTACTGCCCACCGCACCCAGGGACCTAGCACACCAAAAGCAGTTCAGAGGAATTCCCTGGCATGGCAGTTCTTCAGAAAATGTGCTGATGACAAGATACGAGTGGTTTGCATGCTGTGCAATCAAAGCCTGAAGCGAGGCATAAATGTTCTAAACCTGAGCACAACCTGCATGACCAGGCATCTACATGCAAAGCACGAGCTGCAGTGGAAAAAGCACCTCAAAATCCAAGAAAGGTCTCAGGCTCCTACTGCTTCCTCTTCTGCTGCTGCCTCGGCCTCTTCCTCCACCTCTACAGTGCGAGTTTCACCTGCCACCCAGCAAACAGATGATATAACAGCAACGCCACCATGTCTGCCACCGTCCCCAAGCATTTCCACATGGTTCTATGGAAGTTTACAGCTGTCCATCTCCCAAACACTGGGGAGAAAGAGAAAGTACCCCCTACCCACTCACAATCCCTGGCCCTGAATGCCAGCATTTCAAAATTCCTGGCCTTTGAAATGCTGTCATTCCATTTGGTGGATACGGACAGTTTTAAAAACCTGATGGCGTTGGCTGTCCCACAGTACGTGGTTCCCAGTCACCACTAATTTTCCAGATGAGCCATCCCTTCCCTGCACAAACAAGTCAGGGACAAGATCAAGTGTGCACTGCGCAACGCCATCTGTGGCAAGGTCCACATAATCACTGATACGTGGACCAATTAGCATGGGCAGGGACGCTACTACTCACTAACTGCACACTGGGCAAATGTAGTGGTAGGTGGGCCTGAGGCAGATAGCAGTTTGGCGCATGTCCTTCCGCCAGCGAGGATTGCAGGGCATTTCTCTTTGTCCTGTTGCCTCCTCCTCCTACTCCGCTTCCTCCTCCTCTACCACCCCCTCATCCGGTCAGCGTAACACCTTCACCACCAACTTCAGCACATGCAGGGGGAAACGACAGCAGGCTGTTTTAAAACTGATATATTTTGGGGATAAACCCAACACTGCACAGGAGCTGTGGACGGGCATTAAACAACAGACCGATGAGTGGTTGTTGCCACTGAGACTCAAGCCCGGCCTGGTGGTGTGCGATAATGGGCAAAATCTCGTAGAAGCTCTGGGCCTAGCCGGTTTGATGCACATCCCTTGCCTGGTGCATGTGCTGAATTTGGTGGTGCAGAAATTTCTAAAAAGCTACCCGGATATGTCAGAGCTGCTGCAGAAAGTGTGGGCCGTCTGTGCGCGCTTTTGGCGTTCTCACCCTGCTGCTGCTCACCTGTCTGCGCTGCAGCGGAACTTTGGCCTTCCCGCTCACCGCCTCCTATACGACGTGCCCACAAGGTGGAACTCCACCTTGCACATGCTGGAGAGACTGTGTGAGCAGCAGCAGGCAATAGTGGAGTTTCAGCTGCAGCACGCACGGGTCAGTCGCTCTGCGGAACAGCACCACTTCACAACCAACGAGTGGGCCTCAATGCGAGACCTCTGTACCATATTTCGGAGTTTTGAGTACTCCACCAACATGGCCAGTGCCGATGACGCTGTTCTCAGCATTAATATCCCACGTCTATGTCTCCTTGAAAAAACGCTTCGGGCGATGATGGAAGAGGATGTGGCACAGGAGGAAGAGGAAGAATTTCCACGGTTATCAGGCCAGTCATTCACAAGTGGTTCGGAGGGTGGGTTCCTGCACCAGCATAGGCCAGGTAAAAAAATTTCCAGCCAGGGCACAGTTCTGGAGGATGAGGAGGACGAGGATGATGATGATGAGGGGAGGAGGAACCGTGTTCACAGCAGGGTGGCACCCAACGCAGCTCGTGGGCATCACTGGAGCATGGCTGGGGAGATACAGAGGACACAGATGATACACCTCCCACAGAGGACAGCTTGTCTTTGCCTCTGAGCAGCCTGGCACACATGAGCGACTACATGCTGCAGTGCCTGCGCAATGACAGCCGAGTTGCCCACATTTTAACTTGTGCTGATTACTGGGTGGCCACTGTGCTGGATCCCCATTTCAAGGACAACGTGCCATCCTTAATTCCCTCAATGGAGCGTGATCGGAAGATGCGCGACTACAAGCGCACGCTGGTAGACGTGCTGCTGAGGGCATTCCCAAATGACACCAGGGGCTCAGTGAAAGCACAAGGCAAAGGCAGAGGCAGAGGAAGAGGTCGCCAACGCAGGTGTGGCACCGCCAGCACCTCAGAAGGCAGGGTTAGCATGGCCGAAATGTGGAAAAGCTTTGTCAGCAGCACGCCACAACAAACAGCACCAATAGCAGAAATAGCTGATAGGCAATGTCTTAGCAGGAGGCAGCATTTCAGCAACATGGTGGAACAGTTTGTGCGCACACACCTACACGTACTGACTGATGGGCCTGCCCCATTCAACTTCTGGGTCCCCAAATTGGCCATGTGGCCTGAGCTTGCCCTTTATGCCTTGGAGGTGCTGGCCTGCCCTGCAGCCAGTGTATTGTCTGAACGTGTGTTTAGCATGGCAGGGGGCGTTATCACACACAAACACAGCCGTCTGTCCACAGCCAACGTGGACAAGCTAATGTTTATTAAAATGAACCAGGCATGGATCCCACAAGACTTGTCTGTACTTTTTTTATAGAACATAAATGGAAGCATATTGGAATTTGTAACAGGAGAAACATGAAAAATAAACCATGGTACATTTTATATGGTAAAAGTGAACCCGTGCTAGAACATCTCTGGGTTTGTCTGCAGAAAGTGATATACATATTTTTTAATATGTCTCAATTAGAGTTGAGCGTACCCGGACGGTAAAGTTCGGGTCCGTACCGGACTTTGGGGTGTTCATGCCCCGAACCCGATCCCGGACATTTGTAAAAAAGTCCGGGTTCAGGTTTGGTATTCGGGTATTTTGAGCACCTTTTCTATAGCTGCAGGTCCGCCAATCAAAAAGCGTTTTACTCATTTGCCCTTAGAAGCCATCACAGCCTTGCCTACTAATGGCATGGCTGTTATTGGCCAGTGCATCATGTGACCCAGACTATTTTTGGAGCCTGTTGAATAGCTGCAGGGCAGCCAATCAACAAGCGTTCACTCGTTTGCCCTTAGAAACCATCACAGCCATGCCTACTAATGGCATGGCTTTGACAGGCTAGTGCATCATGTGACCCAGTCTCTATATGAGCTGGAGTCACATATGCCGTGTGTCACATCGTCTCAGGCTAGTGTAGGGAGAGCATGCTGCCGGCACTGTGAGGGACAGATTGCCGATCTAATATGATCCCATCCTGCATTACAGACAGATTCCTGGTGATGCTGTGAGGGGAAAGCTTAGCATTCTAAAACGATCTGGTACTGGACTAGGTAGAGTTCACTAGTGCTGTGAGGGATAGATTACCAATCTAATATCATCTCATCCTCCATTACAGACAGGTTCCTGGCGGTGCTGGGAGGGGAAAGCTTAGTGCTCTAAAACGATCTGATACTGGACTAGGTACAGTTTACTGGTGCTGTGAGGGACAGATTATCGATCTAATATCATCTCGTCCTGTATTACAGAAAGGTTCCTGGCTGTGCTGTGAGGGGAAAGCTTAGCATTCTAAAACCATCTGATAGTGGATTAGGTAGTTTACTGGTGCTGTGAAGGGCAGATTATTGTTCTAAAATCATCTCCTAGTGCTATGGGGAGAGGTTCCTGCTGGGGCTGTGAGGGACAGATTATTGTTCTAAAATCATCTCCTACTGCTATAGGGAGAGGTTCCTGCTGGTGCTGGGAGGGACAGATTATTGTTCTAAAATCATCTCCTAGTGCTATAGGGAGAGGTTCCTGCTGGTGCTGTGAGGGACAGATTATTGTTCTAAAATCATCACATACTGCTATAGGGAGAGGTATCTGCTGGTGCTGTGAGGGACAGATTATTGTTCTAAAATCATCTACTACTGCTATAGGGAGAGGTTCCTGCTGGTGCTATGAGCAACAGATTATTGTTCTAAAATCATCACATACTGCCATAGGGAGAGGTTCCTGCTGGTGCTGTGAGGGACAGATTATTGTTCTAAAATCATCTCCTAGGGCTATAGGGAGAGGTTCCTGCTGGAGCTGTGAGGGACAGATTATTGTTCTAAAATCATCTACTACTGCTATAGGGAGAGGTTCCTGCTGGTGCTATGAGCAACAGATTATTGTTCTAATAGACAGGGAGTGTCGTGGTCGTCTATGGAGAGGGATATCGTCATACACTACTAAAATC
>BLSH010544484.1:113762-126167 GCA_018402905.1 Glandirana rugosa | reverse complement strand
GTGGTCGTCCTTGGATAGGAAAATCTTGATCCTCTTATAAAATCTTGTTATAAGACAGGGAGTGTCCTGGTCGTTCTTGGAGAGGGATATCATGATCCTCTACTAAAATCTTGTTATTAGACAGGGAATGTCGTGGTCGTCCTTGAAGAGGGATATCGTCATACACTACTAAAATCTTGTTATTAGGTAGGTAGTGGGACAGATTATTGTTCTAAAATCTTTTCCCAGTACTATAGGGAGAGGTTCCTGCTGATGATGTGATGGATGGATTATTGTTCTAAAATCATCACATACTGCTATAGGGAGAAGTTCCTGCTGGTGCTGTAAGGGACAGATTATTGTTCTAAAATCATCTCCTAGTACTATAGGGAGAGGTTCTTGCTGGTCCTGTGAGGGACAGAATATTGTTCTAAAATATTCTCCTAGTTCTAAAAGGATAGGTTCCTGCTGGTGCGGTGTGGGACAGATAATTGTTCTAAAAGCATCTCTTAGTTCTATAGGGAGAGGTTCCTACTGGTGTTGTCAGGGACAGATTATTGTTCGAAAAGAATTTCCTAGTTCTATAGGGAGAGGTTCCTGCTGGTGCTGTAAGGCACAGATTATTGTTCTGAAATCTTTTCCTAGTTCTATAGGGAGAGGTTCCTGCTGATGCTGTGAGGGACAGATTATTGTTCTAAAATCATCACATATTGCTATAGGGAGAGGTTCCTGCTGGTGCCGTAAGGGACAGAATATTGTTCTAAAATCATCTCCTACTGCAATAGGGAGAGGTTCCTGCTGGTGCTGTAAGAGACAGATTATTGTTCTAAAATCATCTCCTAGTTCTTTAGGGAGAGGTTTCTGCTGGAGCTGTGAGGGACAGATTATTGTTCTAAAATCATCACGTACTGCTATAGGTAGAGGTTCCTGCTGGTGCTGTAAGGGATAGATTATTGTTCTAAAATCATCTCCTACTGCTATAGGGAGAGGTTCCTGCTGGTGCTGTAAGGCGCCAATTATTATTCTAAACTCCTTTCCTAGTTGTATTGGTAGAGGTTCCTGCTGATGCTGTGAGGGACAGATTATTGTTCTAAAATCATCACATACTGCTATAGGGAGAGGTTCCTGCTGGTGCTGTAAGGGACAGATTATTGTTCTAAAATTTTTTCCTACTGCTATAGGGAGAGGTTCCTGCTGGTGCTGTAAGGGACAGATTATTGTTCTGAAATCTTTTCCTAGTTCTATAGGGAGAGGTTCCTGCTGATGCTGTGAGGGACAGATTATTGTTCTAAAATCATCACATACTGCTATAGGGAGAGGTTCCTGCTGGTGCTTTAAGGGACAGATTATTGTTCTAAAATCATCTCCTAGTTCTATAGGGAGAGGTTCCTCTTGGTGCTGTGAGGGACAGATTATTGTTCTAAAACAATCTCCTAGTTCTATAGGGAGAGGTTCCTGCTGGTGCTGTGAGGGACAGATTTTTGTTCTAAAATCATCACATACTGCTATAGGGAGAGGTTCCTGCTGGTGCTGTAAGGGACAGATTATTGTTCTAAAATCATCTCATCATAGTGCTATAGGGAGAGGTTCTTGCTGCTCCTGTGACGGACAGATTATTGTTCTAAAATCATCTCATAGTTCTATACGGAGAGATTCCTGCTGGTGCTGTAAGGGACAGGTTATTGTTCTAAAATCTTTTCCTTGTTCTATAGGGAGAGGTTCCTGTCGGTGCTGTGAGGGACAGATTATTGTTCTAAAATCATCACATACTGCTATAGGGAGAGGTTCCTGCTGGTGCTGTAAGGGATTGATTATTGTTTTAAAATCATCTCCTACTGCTATAGGGAGAGGTTCCTGCTGGTGCTGTAAGGGACAGAATATTGTTCTAAAATCATCTCCTACTGCTATAGGGAGAGGTTCCCGCTGGTGATGTAAGGGACTGATTATTGTACTAAAATCATATCCTAGTTCTATAGGGAGAGGTTCCTGCTGGTGCTGTAAGGGACAGATTATTGTTCTAAAATCATCACTTACTGCTATGGGGAGAGATTCTTGCTGGTGCTGTAAGGGACAGATTATTGTTCTAAAATCATTTCCTACTGCTATAGGCAGATGTTCCTGCTGGTGCTGTGAGGGACAGATTATTGTTCTAAAATCAAAGTGTACTGCTATGGGGAGAGGTTCCTGCTGGTGCTGTGAGGGACAGATTATTGTTCTAAAATCATCTCCTAGTTCTATAGGGAGAGGTTCTTGCTGGTCCTGTGAGGGACAGAATATTGTTCTAAAATATTCTCCTAGTTCTAAAAGGATAGGTACCTGCTGGTGCTGTGAGGGACAGATAATTGTTCTAAAAGCATCTCTTAGTTCTATAGGGAGAGGTTCCTGCTGGTGTTGTGAGGGACAGATTATTGTTCAAAAAGAATTTCCTAGTTCTATAGGGAGAGGTTCCTGCTGGTGCTGTGAGGGACATATTATTGTTCGAAAATCATATTCTAGTTCTATTGGGAGAGGTTCCTGCTGGTGCTGTGAGGGACAGATTATTGTTCTAAAATCATCTTCTAGTTCTATAGGGAGGGGTTTCTACTGGTGCTGTGAGGGACAGATTATTGTTCTAAAATCATCTCCTAGTTCTATAGGTAGAGGTTCCTGCTGGTGCTGTAAGGGACAGATTATTGTTCTAAAATCACCTCCTACTGCTATAGGGAGAGGTTCCTGCTAGTGCGGTAAGGGACAGAATATTGTTCTAAAATCATCTCTTAGTTCTATAAGGAGAGGTTCCAGCTCGTGCTGTGAGGGACAGACTATTGTTCTAAAATTATCACATACTGCTATGGGGAGAGGTTCCTGCTGATGCTGTAAGGGACAGATTATTGTTCTAAAATCATCTCCTACTGCTATAGGGAGAGGTTCCTGCTTGTGCTGTAAGGGACAGATTATTGTTCTAAAATCATCTCATCATAGTGCTATAGGGAGAGGTTCTTGCTGCTCCTGTGACGGACAGATTATTGTTCTAAAATCATCTCATAGTTATATAGGGAGAGATTCCTGCTGGTGCTGTAAGGGACAGGTTATTGTTCTAAAATCTTTTCCTTGTTCTATAGGGAGAGGTTCCTGTCGGTGCTGTGAGGGACAGATTATTGTTCTAAAATCATCACATACTGCTATAGGGAGAGGTTCCTGCTGGTGCTGTAAGGGATTGATTATTGTTTTAAAATCATCTCCTACTGCTATAGGGAGAGGTTCCTGCTGGTGCTGTAAGGGACAGAATATTGTTCTAAAATCATCTCCTACTGCTATAGGGAGAGGTTCCTGCTGGTGATGTAAGGGACTGATTATTGTACTAAAATCATATCCTAGTTCTATAGGGAGAGGTTCCTGCTGGTGCTGTAAGGGACAGATTATTGTTCTAAAATCATCACTTACTGCTATGGGGAGAGATTTTTGCTGGTGCTGTAAGGGACAGATTATTGTTCTAAAATCATTTCCTACTGCTATAGGCAGAGGTTCCTGCTGGTGCTGTGAGGGACAGATTATTGTTCTAAAATCAATGCGTACTGCTATGGGGAGAGGTTCCTGCTGGTGCTGTGAGGGACAGATTATTGTTCTAAAATCATCACATACTGCTATAGGGAGAGGTTCCTGCTGGTGCTGTAAGGGACAGATTATAGTTCTAAAATCATCTCCTAGTTCTATAGGGAGAGGTTCCTGCTGGTGCTGTGAGGGACAGATTATCGTTCTGAAATAATCTCCTAGTTCTATAGGGAGAGGTTCCTGCTGGTGCTGTGAGGGACAGATTATTGTTCTAAAATCATCTCCTAGTTCAATAGAGAGAGGTTCCTGCTGGTGCTGTAAGGGTTAGATTATTGTTCTAAAATCATCTTCTAGTTCTATAGGGAGAGGTTCCTGCTGGTGCTATAAGGGACAGATTCTTGTTCTAAAATCATCACATACTGCTATAGGGTGAGGTTCCTGCTGGTGCTGTAAGGGACAGATTATTGTTTCTAAAATTATATCATACTGGTGCAGGGAGAGGTCCCTGCTGTTGGTGTGAGCGGTGCATTTCTTGCTCAAAAATAAAAAGTGCGTCTACGTAGCTGTTTTCGAAAAAAAAAAGAAGAACAATTTATTATTCTTTTTTTTTTGTATTAATAAATAGTGCTACATAGTACATTTGCGGGCAGAATGAGGAGAGCGTCAAATAAGGGATGTGGTTATAGTTCGTGTTGCTGCAGGTGTTGGTGCTGTTGGTGAAGGTCCTGTTGCAAGGAAAGGACGTGGTTGATTTGTGCTAGCTTCACACACAAGTGAAACACCTTCTTCAGGTGCGAGTAGCCGACAGAACCTTCAGTGTTATATGGAAGGCCCAAATGCCGCTCAACGAATGGTGAGGCCAGAACAAGTACAGGCGATAGTAGATTGGGTGGCTGATAATGCCTCCAGTTTCTTCACATTGTCTCCCACTCGGTCCCTTGATGAAAGCTCAGAGTTGGCACCTGAACCCCCTGGCCACCTGTCTTTCACCTCAGCCCCTTGTAAATCAGCCAAGCAGTCTGAGCCCCAAGTCATGCAACAGTCTCTTATGTTTTTTGATGACTCTCCTGATGTGCTTTCTGTGGGCCATCCACATAGCCCTGCCCCAGAAGTGGAAGACATTGAGTGCACCGATGCCCAACCACTTCTGTTGCAGGATGAGGACATGGAAACACCAGTGCAGTACGTCGCTGTTGATGACGAAACACAGTTGCCAACTGCTTCAGCTTTCCACAGTGTGCAGACTGACAAGGAGGGTAGTGGTGAAGGGTGGTTGGAAGATGATGTGGAGGAGGATGATGAGGTCCTAGACCCCACATGGAATGAGGGTCATGCGAGTGACGTGTGCAGTTTGGAGGAAGAGGTGGTGGTCGCACAGAGGCACCAGCACAGGTTGCAAAAGCGGAGCGAGCGTCCCCTAGACAGTAGGCCTGCTGCTACCCACTGCACCCAGGGACCTAGCACACCAAAGGCAGCTAAAAGGCGTTCCCCAGCGTGGCAGTTCTTCAGACAATGTGCTGACGACAAGACATGAGTGTTTTGCACGCTGTGCAGTCAGAGCCTGAAGCGAGGCATAAATGTTCTAAACCTGAGCACAACCTGCATGACCAAGCATCTAAATTCAAAGCACTTGCTGTAGTGGAATAAGTACCTCAAAATCCAAGAAAGGTCTCGGCTTCCTCCTGCTTCCTCTTCTGCTGCTGCCTCGGCCTCTTCCTCCACCTCTACATTGCCAGTGTCACCTGCCACTCAGCAAACAGAGCACGTGACAGCAACGCCACCATGTCCGCCACCGTCCTCAAGCATTTCCACACGGTCCCATGGAAGCTTACAGCTCTCCATCTCCCAAACACTTGAGAGAAAGAGGAAGTACCCCCCTATCCACCCGCCATCCCTGGCCCTGAATGCCAGCATTTCAAAATTCCTGGCCTTTGAAATGCTGTCATTCCGTCTGGTGGACATGGACAGTTTTAAAAACCTGATGGCGGTGTCTGTCCCACAGTACGTGGTTCCCAGCTGCCACTACTTTTCCAGGTGAGCCATCCCTTCCCTGCACAAACAAGTCGGGGACAGGATCAAGTGTGCACTGTGCAACGCCATCTGTGGCAAGGTCCACATAACCACTGATACGTGGACCAGTAAGCTCGGGCAGGGACGCTATATCTCGCTAACTGCACACTGGGCAAATGTAGTGGCGGGTGGGCCCGAGACGGCTATCCATTTGGCGCATGTCCTTCCGCCACCGAGGATTGCAGGGCATTTCTCTTTGCCTCCTGTTGCCTCCTCCTCCTGCGCTTCCTCCTCCTCCTCCTCCTCTACCACCTCCTCATCCGCTCAGCATAACACCTTCACCACCAACTTCAGCTCATCCAGGGGGAAATGACAGCAGGCTGTTTTAAAACTGACATGTTTGGGGGATAAACCCCACACTGCGCAGCAGCTGTAGATGGGCATTGAACAACAGACCGATGAGTGGTTGTTGCCACTGAGCCTCAAGCCCGGCCTGGTGGTGTGCGATAATGGGCGAAATCTCGTAGCAGCTGTGGGCCTAGCCGGTTCGACGCACATCCCTTGCCTGGCGCATGTGCTGAATTTGGTGGTGCAGAAATTTCTAAAAAACTACCCAGATATGTCAGAGCTGCTGCAGAAAGTGAGGGCCGTCTGTGTGTGCTTTCGGCGTTCTCACACTGCTACTGCTCGCCTGTCTGTACTGCAGCTGAACTTCAGCCTTCCCGCTCACCGCCTCCTATGCGACATGCCTACAAGGTGGAACTCCACCTTGCACATGCTGGAGAGACTGTGCGAGCAGCAGCAGGCAATAGTGGAGTTTCAGCTGCAGCACGCACGGGTCAGTCGCTCTGCGGAACAGCACCACTTCACCACCAACGAGTGGGCCTCCATGCGAGACCTGTGTATCATGTTGTGGTGATTCGAGTACTCCACCAACATGGCCAGTGTCGATGACGCTGTTCTCAGCTTTACTAACCCACTTCTATGTCTCCTTGAAAAAACACTTCGGGCGATGATGGAAGAGGATGTAGCACAGGAGGAAGAGGAGGAGGAGGAAGAGGTGTAATTTCCACGGTTATCAGGCCAGTCATTCACAAATGGCTCGGAGGGTGCGTTCCTGCACCAGCATAGGCCAGGTAAAACATTTTCAAGCTAGGGCACAGTTCTGGAGGATGAGGAAGATGTTGAGGAGGAGGAGGATGAGGATGAACCGTATTCACAGCAGGGTGACACCCAACGCAGCTCCTGGGCATCACTGGAGCATGGCTGGCGGGATACGGAGGACACAGATGATAAACCTCCCACAGAGGACAGCTTGTCTTTGCCTCTGGGCAGCCTGGCACACATGAGCGACTACATGCTGCAGTTCCTGCTCATTGACAGCCGAGTTGCCCACATTTTAACTTGTTGATTACTGGGTAGCCACCCTGCTGGATCCCTGTTACAAGGACAACGTGCCGTCCTTAATTCCCTCACTGGAGCGTGATCGGAAGATGCGCGACTACTACCGCACGCTGGTAGACACGCTACTGAAGTCATTCCCAAATGAAACAGGGGGCTCTGTGGAAGCACAAGGTGAAGGCGGAGGAGGAGGAAGAGGTCACCAATGCAGCTGTGGCACCGCCAGCACCTCAGAAGGCAGGGTTATCATGGCCGAAATGTGGAAAAGCTTTGTCAGCAGCACGCCACAACAAACAGCACCACCAGCTGATAGGCAACAGCTTAGCAGGAGCCAGAATTTCAGCAACATGGTTGAACAGTATGTGTGCACATGCCTACACGTACTGTCTGATGGGTCCACCCCATTCAACTTCTGGTTCTCCAAACTGGGCACATGGCCTGAGCTTGCCCTTTATGCCTTGGAGGTGCTGGCCTGCCCTGCAGCCAGTGTATTGTCTGAACATGTGTTTAGCACGGCAGGGGGCGTTATCACAGACAAGCGCAGCCACCTGTGCACAGCCAACATGGACAAGCTAACGTTTATTAAAATGAACCAGGCATTGATCCCACAAGACTTGTCTGTACCTTGTGCAGAATAGACATTTAGACTTGCCTCACACAGTCATTGGTATACTTGTTTTTTTTAATATGTCTCAATATTTTGGGGGCTACCCCAATTTGAAAAAAAAACAAACAAACAAAAAACAGTGTTGGCTGCCTCCTCCTCCTCCACCGCCACTTCCACCTCACTGCCACGGTCACGGCCTAGTCAACCTCTAGGCTCCTACGCCACATCCGCCTCCTCCCATTTTTATTTTCTTTATGTGATTTTAAGTTATTTCCCTATCCACATTTGTTTGCAGGGCACTTGTACTACTCTTACCCCAATTTTGCTTCCTTTTGCAGCCATCTAGCCTTTTCCAGGACTTTTTTACAGCCATTTTAGTGCCCAAAAGTTCGGGTCACTATTGACTTTAATGGGGTTCGGGGTCCGGGGTCAAGTTTGGGTCAAGTTCGGGGCCGAACTCGAACTTTTTCACGAAGTTCGGCCGAACTACGGCCGCAGAACCGAACATCCAGGTGTCCGCTCAACTCTATTTATGATATTTAAATTTCCAGTACTGTTATCTGTCTTTTTAATGCTCCCCCGCGGAGAAAGGGGCACGGGGACCACCTTTGGGCTGTCTCTTGTCCCCTCCTCACGTGGGGCTACTATTATAATACCCGGAAAAGGTATACATTTCACTTGTTACTTCAGGTGGTATTGCCTGGCTCTGCTCCACCTCACCTGATGGGGGCTCGCACGTGGGAGACCATAGGTTCTCCTATGTGACGGCCTTCCTTGGGGAGGCTTTATATAGGTGGTTGAAACGAAGACCCAGATGTTAATATGTAGCTTCAGGTAGCTGTTTATTGGAGTGTGGCTGGCCTGGAGCGGAATTAATGCTCCTCCCTCTGTCCCAATGCTTAGGTGTTCCCCGAATGTTGCGGCAGACTTCTTTCCAAGGGCCCTAGCCCTAGTGGAAGTTGGCAGCACCACTTTGACTTTCCATGCACCGGAAGCTCCCAAGTTTGGGAGGGCTCAGAGTACTCAATGTCTCGTTTCCCCCCTGCTCATTTTTTCCCCTATATCTTGGTTTCCCTCTACTCACTTTCTCTCTGTTTCCAGACACCGAGGACTCAATATTACAGATTCCGCTATGCTCCCTGAGCCTCAGGCCTCTCCAATGGCCACCATCTAGGACATCATTTAGCTCCAACGGGTAAGTCCTCACCCTGTGGGGAATGATGCTATTCCTCTGGTTCACAATGGCTGACTCTCCCTCCACATACCCAATACGGGTCTCTTTCCACAATGTTCAGGGCATTAATTCCTCAATGAAGCCTCGCAAATTATTTCAGGTATACCATTCCCAACATTTGGATATTTTATTACTACAGGAGACACACTTTCCCAAACAATATGTACGCTCCTATGTCCACCATTAATACTCTCAGTTTTACCTTTCAAGCGCAGAAGACAAAACCAAGGGAGCGGGTATCTTCTTCTCTAGGAGGGTAGCCTTTTGACTTAGGAAAGAGATTAAAGATCAGGAGGGTAGGTACCTGATTTTAGTGGGAATTATAGATGGTTCTACATACTCAGTTGTCTCCTACTATGCCCCAAATCGAGGGCAAGCTGGATTTTTCACCTCCATGCTGAGACACTTAGAGCCACACTTAACGGGTACTATCATCATAGGTGGTGACTCAAACCTAGCATTAGATCAGACCCTTGACTAATCGGGTAAAGGACGTTCACAATTCTGTTGACCCCCTAAACAAGGCACTCATATAGCCAAACTTCTACATTCCTATGGTTTAGTAGATATATGGAGAGAATTAAATCCCACAACAAAAGACTATACACATTACTCGGCCCCTCACCATTCCCATGCTAGGATAGATCACATTTTCATCTCGTCTACTGCTATTCCCAGCATCTCCAAGTCCACCATTAGAGACTCTCCCCTGTCTGATCACTCACAAGTTCTTATGTCCATCTCAAATTCACAAGGCCCTGAGGGACCCTTCAGATGGCCCCTCAATGAAGCACTGCTGAGTGACCCCATTGTTACCACTTTACTAATGAAAGAGCTTGAGACTTTTTTCGCAACAAATGATTTCCCCTGCTACGCTTTGGGCCACTCATAAGGTAGTCTTGAGAGGCAAACTTATCCACATCTCTTCCCAACGTAAATGGGAAAAGAGAGCTGAAATTGTTAACCTTGAAACAAAACTTCATTAAGATTAGTGTTGAGCGAACCCGGACTGTAACGTTCGGGTCCGTACCAAACTTTCGGGTGTCCGGGACCCAGACCCAAACACGGACATTTCAAAAAATATTCGGGTTCGGGTTCAGGGTTCTGGTAGTTGATCACGCATGTTGAATAGCTGCAGGGCAGCCAATCAACAAATGTTTTACAGGTTTGCACTTAGAAGCCATCACAGCCATGCCTACTAATGGCATGGCTGTGATTGGCCAGTGCATCATGTGACCCAGCCTCTTTATAAGCTGGAGTCACAGTGCTGCATGTCACATGCTCTTGGGTTATTGTAGGGAGAGGAAGCTGCCAGCGTGAGGGAGAGATTACAGACATTTTAACATCTGATCCTGCATCCTGAGATTACTACTGCTGTTGCTCTGAGGGACAGATAGCAGAAATTTGAGATTTCACATACTGCTGCTTTGAGTTGCAGATTGCAGATCAAACTCTGCATAAAACAACGATCGCTACGATTGTGCACAACGATCAGATTGTTGGAGTAATTTGAGATGTCACATACTGCTGCTTTGATTGACACATTGCAGATCAAACCCTGCCTAACACAACGGTCGTTACGATCGTACACAACGATCAGATTGTGCGATCGTACTCAACGATCAGATTGTGGGAGTAATTTGAGATTTCACATACTGCTGCTTTGAGCGATCTGACTGCACTAGATAGAGGCTTCTGCTTAGAGGGACAGATTATTGTTCAAAAATCATTGCCTATTCCTATATGGCCAGCTGTTGCTGTAAGTGACACATTATTGTTCAAAAATCATCTCCCAGTTCTAAAGGGAGAGTTTCCAGCTGTTGCTTAGAGGGACAGATTCTTGTTCAAAAACCACTGACTACTCCTATAGGGTCAGCTGTTGCTGTAAGTGACACATTATTGTTCAAAAATCATCTCCTAGTTCTAAAGGGAGAGTTTCCAGCTGTTGCTTAGAGGGACAGATTATTGTTCAAAAACCATTGCCTACTCCTATAGGGCCAGGTTCCAGCTGTTGCTGTAAGTGACAGATTATTTATTGTTCACAAATCATCTCCTAGTTCTAAAGGGAGAGCTTCCAGCTGTTGGTGTGAGCAGTGCATTTCTTGCAACAAAATAAAAAGTCCGGCTACGTTGGTATTTTCCAAGAAAAAGGTATTAATAAATATTTACACAGGGCTACATAGTACATTTGCGGGCCCAATGAGGAGAGCAAATAAGGGACGTGGTCATGGTGCTGCTGGTGATGCTGGTGCTGCTGGTGTTGGTGGTGTTGGTGAACCTCCTGTTGGAAGGAGAGGACGTAGTCGAGGTGTGCCAGCTACACGCACAAGGGAAACACCTTCCTCAGGTAGCCAACAGAACCTTCACCAGTATATGGTAGGCCCGAATGCCCCCAACGATTGGTGAGGCCAGATAGTAGATAGTAGATTGGGTGGCTGACAATGCCTCCAGTTCCTTCACATTGTATCCCTCCTGGTCCCTTGATGAAAGCTCAGAGTTGGCACCTGAACCCCATGGCCATCCGTCTTTCACCTCAGCCCCTTGTAAATTAGCCAAGCAGTCTGAGCCCCAAGTCCTGCAAGAGACTCTTATGCTTTTTGATGACTCTCCTGGTGTGCTTTCCGTGGGCCATCCACATAGCGCTGCCCCAGAAGTGGAAGACATTGAGTGCACCGATGCCCAACCACTTCTGTTGCAGCATGAGGACATGGAAACACCAGCGCAGCACATTTCTGATGATGACGAAACACAGGTGCCAACTTCTGCAGCTTGCCTCAGTGTGCAGACTGACAAGGAGGGCAATGGTGAAGGGTGGGTGGAAGATGATGTGGAGGATGATGAGGTCCTAGACCCCACATGGAATGAGGGTCATGCGAGTGACGTGTGGAGTTTGGAGGAAGAGGCGGTGGTCGCACAGAGGCACCAGCACAGCAAAAGAGGAAGCAGGTTGCTAAAGCGGAGCGAGCGTCCCCTAGACAGTAGGCCTGCTGCTACCCACCGCACCCAGGGACCTAGCACACCAAAGGCAGCTCAGAGGCGTTCCCCCCATGGGAGTTCTTCAGACAATGCGCTGACGACAAGACACAAGGGGTTTGCAAGCTGTGCAATGATAGCCTGAGCCGGGGCATAAATGTTCTCAACCTCAAGCACAACTCCCATGACCAGGCATCTAAATTCAAGGCACAAGCTGCATTGGAATAATTACCTCAAAATCCAAGAAAGATCTCGGCCTCCTCCTGCTTCCTCTTCTGCTGCTGCCTCGGCCTCTTCCTCCACCTCTACAGTGACAGTGTCACCTGCCACCCAGCAAACAGACGATATGACAGCAACGCCACCATGTCCGCCACCGTCCCCAAGCATTTACACATGGTCCCATGGAAGCTTACAGCTGTCCATCTCCCAAACACTGAAGAGAAAAGGAAGTACCCCCCTACCCACCCACGATCCCTGGCCCTGAATGCCAGCATTTCAAAATTCCTGGCCTTTGAAATGCTGTCATGCCGTCTGGTGGACACGGACAGTTTCAAAAACCTGATGGCGGTGGCTGTCCCACAGTACGTGGTTCCCATCCGCCACTACTTTTCCACCTGTCGGTGGCGGTAGTCCAAAAACTTTGACAGGCACAGGTGGTCTGCCGTACTGT
>BLSH010544484.1:58252-100337 GCA_018402905.1 Glandirana rugosa | reverse complement strand
CCTCCAGGAGGTGTTTAAACCAGACGTCCCAGTCTAAAAAAGTCGCTAGAGCCGGGATATAAGAAGTGGGAGTCGGAAACATAAGTGTCTTCCTGATAAGAGATCCTTAAAATTTTAATGATTACCGTGGTCCGTCCCAACAGGGGATAGAGGTTATTAAAAACGTGACGAATACCTTGGAGACCGTCTCTTTTAGTCTCGGTTGGGTTTGTATTTCCTATATAGGAGGGTCCCAATGTTGGTATGATAAAGCAATAAACGTCTGCTACAATATGAGAGACATAGCCTGGGCTGACCAAGGGACGGCCTCTAGGTACTCTGACGAAATAGTATGGTTGTAACCCTGGGAGGATATATCCTTTATGTTTGGGTTGGCTCTGATTTTCTCTGCCAGAGGTTCCATAAGCAGTGCAAAAATTATTGGAGATAGGGGACAACCCTGCCTGGTGCCATTAGTAATTTTAAAATTCCTAGAGAATAGTCCTTCTGTGAATACAAAGGCTGAGGGTGAAGAATATAGGGCCGAGATCGCTGAAAAAATCTGACCCTGCAGACCAAATTTGTGGAGGACCTCCTCAAGATAGCCCCAGTGGACCCTATCGAAGGCCTTCTCTGCGTCCAAAGCAAGAAGCAGAGAAGGCCTCCCCGATCTCTCCATGATGTGTAAAATATTTATCATCCTTCTTGTGGCATCAGGGGCCTGCCTACCTGATACAAAGCCCACTTGATCTGGGCTTATCAGGTTTGGAAGGAATTTACTTATCCGATTCGCTAGTAATTTAGCATAGATCTTTACATCCACATTCAGTAACGAAATAGGCCTAACATTTTTTGGGTCGTTCGGCTCTTTCCCTGGCTTGGGAAGGGTAACAATTGTTGCAGTCAGCATTTCAGGTGGAAAGTTAGCAGAGGACGCATCAGTCTGAAAGACCTCCAACAGATATGGAGATAGGATTTCTGAGAACAGTTGGTAGTACTCAGATGAGTATCCATCTGGGCCCGGGGACTTATTTTTTGGCAAGCTTTTAATTATTGCTGCTAATTCATGTCCTGAAAAGGGTTGGTTCAGTTCTTTAAGCTCATCAGAATCAACAGATGGGAGAGCTATCGACTGTAAAAAGTCAGGGATAGCACTGGCTGTAGGCTGCGGAGTATCCGGATCCCTATTCAGGTTATACAGGGATTCGTAATATTCGCAGAAGGCGTTAGCAATTTCAGATGGGTTGTAAACATTAGTTTTCATGATAGGATTATAAATGTGGCTGATTTTTTGTTTGATTATTGTGTCCTTCAATTGAGTCGCTAAATGCTTCCCTGCTCTATTGCCATATCCGTATGAATTTGCCCTCAATGTTTTGACGGCTCTTTCATGCTGGTATAGCAACAAGGATCTGAGATCCTGTCTTTTGTGAAATAGTCGCTCTCTAAGTGTTTGTGAGGTAGAGATTTTATTATCGTTTTCCAATTGTGCTATGGTGGATAGAAGGTCTCTCAGCCGCTGCTCCCTCTGCCTCTTAATTTTAGCTGACAGTTGAATAAGTATGCCTCTAACATATACTTTGTGCGCATTCCATAGCATGAAGGGATCCTCGACCGAGGGGGCATTGATTTTAAAGTATTCTTTCAGGGTATCTGATAATAGTTTTCTATGCTCAGGTTGGGTTAAAATGTGAATGTCATTTCGCCATCTATTTGCCCTAGTCTCGGCTCGAAGATCCCCCACCACCACGGAAATTGGCTCATGGTCAGACCAGGTTATATTATGAATTTCAGACATAGTTACATTTTGCAATAGGAACTTATCCACCAGGAACAAATCAATTCTAGAATATGTACGGTGTACATTTGAAAAAAAGGTGAAATCTCGCTCGTTGGAATGTTGGCATCTCCAGACCTCATAAAGGTTCACTGTAGTAAGAAAATTTCCCAAAGAGACTCTATGTTTTTTAGGCTTTGCATGGCCGGAGAAGTCCAATTCCTTGTTTGGTATGTCATTAAAGTCTCCACAAATGATTGTATAGCCTTGTTGTATTCGAGTAATCTTTTTCCAGAGCTTGTTCAGGAAGGAGATTTGTCTAGAATTAGGTAGATACACATTGACTAGAGTGTATTTAGTTTGGTTCACTTCACAGGTAACAATTAGGAATCTCCCTTGAGGGTCTTCTAATTTATGCAGTAAAGAACATTGTATTGAGTCTTTGAATGCAATGGCCACCCCTCTTTTTTTACATGGAGCATTCGCCATTAGGACGTGAGGATATCTTTTGTGCTTGAACATGGGAGGGTTATGAGAGTTGAAGTGGGTTTCTTGAAAACAAATAATGTCACACTTTAGAGTGCTCGCTTCTTTCCATGCTAGCTGTCTTTTAAAGGGACTATTCAGTCCTTTAACGTTCAGGGACTATATGCGGAATGACATTTTATTGTCTGCTGTGGGATGCTAGAGCAGAGTTAGGGTGTCTATTTGTGAAAGAAAAGATCTGGAGTGTTGATTGAAGGGGTCTTTTAGTACTATGTTGCCAGGATCTGATAAAAGAGGTTGAGTTGGTCATCAAAGTAGTCTCTTTTGATAAAAGAGCTTCCAATCGTGGGTTGTAACTTGGTCAATGAGCGTACACCCAGGGAATGCAGGGGGTGAACTCTCAGTACCGTGGTTGAAGTCGGTGCAACAGTAGGTAAATAAGTGGCGTAGGTGGGTGAAGAGGAAAGTAACAAGTAAAAACAGGCGATTCGGCACGAATCTGTGCAGTCTCTTGACCACTCAACTTGGGGGGCTAAAGAAGATAGAGAAGGCTGGTTACCTCCTGGAGGCTGCCAGAGCCGATATTGAAGCAATGTCAAAGATTCTCCGAGATCAATCGGTGTCATTATCCGTGTCTTCATTCTGAGAAGCGGCAGGGTCAGGAGGTAAATTGTTAGATATCTTTTGGTTCTGTAAGATATTCCACTTCTGTAAAAGAGAAAGCCCTTCCTTTACTGTGGTGACCACATAGGAGTTTTCCTCCTTTGTTATTAACAGTTTGGCTGGATATAGCCACCTGTGGTTAATACTATGGTTGTTTAACGGTTTTGTGATCGTGGCCAGCTGTCTTCTTTGTTGTAAGGTAAAAGCTGAGAAATCGTTAAAGAAAGACAGTTCTTGTAGATTAGTTGGAAGGTTGTCTCGGTATCTTATGGCTCTAATGAAGCGGTCTTTAGTGTCGAAGAAGTGTATTCTTGCTAGTGTGTCCCTTGGGAGATGCTCTGGGATATGCTTAGGCCTGGGGAGTCTGTGAATGCGATCAACGATTAGGTCTTCAAGTGGAGCCTCTGGTAGAGCCTCACAAAGCACATTTTTGAGGAATTTGTACAAATCTGGGGGTTTGACTGATTCTGGAATACCCCAAATTTTAACATTATTGCGCCTTGAGCGATCTTCCAGGTCAGCGAGTTTCATTTTCCTTGTCAATAGTTTTTATTGAGTTATACAAGAGTAAACAATAGTATTCAAAAGACATAAGTACATTATATCAAATGTTTTAACTAAGCACAAAGATTTGCTAACCAAATAGATCAGTAGATCTATACTTATTTTAGTAAAAGTTATTTGAGAAATCCATACTTAGCACCCCCTTGGGAGCTAATCTGTGCCCAGCATGGATTTCTGCTGAAACACTCCAAGAAATCTAATAAAAGTAGAGGAGAATATCGTTAGACTCTTCATTGGGTATATAGCAATATAGTGATATATAAATGCTTGGTATATTAATTTACATACTTATGTTGTCACATTACTGATATTAGAAAGGATTTGTTCAGGTAAAAAAGTACTCGAAGATAATATGCAGAGTAGAGGTAAGGTGAGAGTAAGTAAGAGGTGAGGAAAGTGGAAAGCTAGAAAGGAAGAAGAGTAGAGAAGGAATTAGTATAGTCCGAGATTCCATACCTGCCCGGCAGCCTCTGTCCCTTTACTGTAACCTAGTTCATTACCATGGTAATAGAACTGCGTGGTCGAATGTGCAAGGTAAACAATTACTTATCCAAGGATCCCAGATCCGTTTAAAATTGGGGTCTCGGTCCTTTTCTAAAGCTTCGAATTTGGCATGGATCATGAAATTAGTTGTTCTGTTTTTAATTTCAGTGAATACTATATTTGGGGATTTATAAGCTTTGGCTATAGCTTGTTTAGTAGCAGTTAGGAGATGGAGAAAAAGTTTAAATTGTGTGCGGGATAATAGCTCTGGTTTGAGATTCAACAGGGCTACAGCTGGATCTGGAGCAACCTCTATTTCGAACAAAGTAGTGGCCAATTGAAATACATCCTGCCAGATTTTCTTTACAACGGGGCAAGACCACCAAATATGGAGCTGAGAACCTGTTTCTGAGCAGCCCCTAAAACACTGTGAGCTGTAACCTGGGATATATTTAGCTATTCTTGCGGGCATGAGATACCATCTGGATATTACTTTATAATTCGTTTCCACAGCTAGTATACTTGGTGAAGATGCTTTTGTATTTGCCCAGATGTCATTCCACTCAAATTGTTCGAATTCCCACCCCAGGTCCTCTTCCCACTTCCTTGTGTAGGATGGTCTATCCTGGTTTGAGTTATGTATAATTTGTGCATAAATAGCAGATATAATTCCCCTAGCATGGGGATCTTTTTTACAAAATGTTTCAAACAGAGTGAGTTGGGACAGCTGGGTGTTATTTTGCAGCAGTGGTGAGAAGAAGCTTTTGATTTGGAAATATCTGAATTGTTCTGTTGGGGGGAGTTGAAATGATTCTGATAGATCAGAGAACTTGCGAAAAGATCTGTGGTCTACCAGATGATGTAGCCTTAGGATTCCAGCTGAAGTCCACTCGCGAAAGCTAATGGGGGACTCCCATGCTGGAACAAATTTAGGATTATTCTTATAGGACAAGAGAGGGTTATGAGGGGATTGTAAATTACCTTTCTTTTTGGTTGTGTCCCAGGTGGAGAGGGAGTGCCTAATAACTGGGTGTTTTATCTGAGATCGGGTTGTTGGTGGTAGCCATAGAAGATTGGCAACCGATAGAGGGTCACATTCAGTGGCTTCAATATGTATCCAGAGTGGCGTTTCCTTTGTTGCATGGTATTTGGTTAGATTAGCTAACTGTCCGGCTCTATAATAAGCTGCGAAATTGGGGACGCCCAAGCCTCCATTCATCTTGGGTAAGTATAACGTTTTCCTAGCTACTCTAGGTCTTATTGTACCCCAGATGAAACCTTCTGCTTTCTTTTGGATAATGCGTAGGAAGTAAGATGGGATGGAGACTGGGAGGACACGGAAGAGATACAGCAATTTTGGTAACATTACCATTTTAATTACGCTAATCTTACCTAGCCATGATATCGGGAGGGAAGACCAAGTTTGCAAAAGGTTAGAAATTTTTCTGAGTGCCTCGGGATAATTGACTGTATATAACTTGTCATAATCCGCTGTTAAACGTACCCCTAGGTAAGGAATCGAGAAGGGTGCCCATGAATAGGGGAGCGCATCTTTGGTTCTTTCCAAATCTAAGGTGGAGAGGGAAATATTCAATGCTCTTGATTTGCTAGGGTTAACCACCAACCCTGATATAGAGGCGAATTTAGTTAATAGGGGGCGAAGATTAGGACCAGATATTTGAGGTGAAGTCAAAAACAGTAGGATGTCATCGGCAAAGAGACAAATCTTGTGCCGATAACCACCTAGTTCAATACCCGTTATTTCGTTAGTTTCCCTTATGAGGCAGGCAAGCGGTTCAATAATAAGAGCAAACAGTAAGGGTGAAAGTGGACAGCCCTGGCGGGTCCCACTTTCAATAGGAAAGGGGTCTGATCTATAACCGGCATATTTTATAGTGGCCTGGGGTTTATTATATAAGGCAGATACCCATTGTGTGAAGTGAGGTCCAAACCCCCATGCTGACAGAGTGTAATACATATAAGACCAGGATACTGAGTCGAACGCTTTTTTAATATCAAGCGAGATAAAGCATGTCGGGATCTTTCTTATCTTTGCTGTGTGGGCTAGAAGAACTGCTCTGCGAATATTATCACCTGCCTGCCTCATAGGGATAAAGCCAGTTTGATCTCTATGTATGAGATGTCCGATGATGTTTTTGAGTCTAGTGGCCAATATTTTTGAGAGGATTTTTATATCTAAATTCAGCAAAGATATAGGTCTGTAATTTGAACATGAGGACTCATCCGAGTGTGGTTTTGGAAGCATGCATATTGTAGCGGTTAGGGATTCTTGTCTAAGTGATTGACCTTTGAGGATACTGTTGAAAGCATTAGTTATAATGGGTGCTAATATTTCTGAAAAGGTGCGGTAATAAAGGGCTGAGAAGCCATCAGGGCCTGGTCTTTTATTAGGTTTTAGCTCTTTTATGGCTAGGGAGACCTCTTCCAGAGAGATTTCTCTATCCAGCAGAGTAGCTTCCGAGTTGTTTACTTTAGGGAGATTAATGCGGGAAAAAAGTTTGTCTGCAGCTGCTCTGTTAAAAGAGTTATCATTAGAATAAAGTTTGGCTAAGTGAGTTCTGAATTTTTTTACAATTTTAATGGGGTTGTTGGATAAAGTTCCCCTACCTATATTAAGACGGATTGTTTTTTTTGGCATGTTGGCATTTCGTAGGAGGTGCGCCAGGTAAGTGTCTGGTTTGTTAGCTTTCGTAAAATATTTATGTTTAGCGCGTCTCAACGATTTTTCAGCGTTTTCCGTGAGGAATAAATCGTATTCCAGTCTGGCTTTCTCCAGGTTAGCGATGGTCGTGGGATTTGGATTTTGACTAAATTCTAGGGATCTATTGTTATATTCTGTTTCAAGTTTCTGTTCTAGAAGTTTGCGTTCTCTATTAAATTTAGCGGCTTGACGTTGAAGGATACCCCTGAGAACAGGTTTATGTGCTTCCCATAATGTTAGTGGGGTAACGTCGCCTGTATTATTAATAGTTATATATTCTAATATGGCTTGTTTGATGTCAAAACAATGAGCTGGCTGTCGAAGAACATGGTCCGGGAGGAGCCATGTTGTGTCTTGGGATCTCGGAATGGGGGAGGCTAGTGTTGTTAGGACTGCACAATGATCAGACCAAGGAATTGGGAGAATTATTGAAGAGAGTATTTCTGGCAATAGACCAGTGGTCACAAAGATATGGTCAATTTGTGAAAAAGTTTTGTGTGGATGGGAGTAGAAGGTATAACGTTTTCTAGTTGGATTAGAGTCACGCCATGTATCAACTAAGTTATGGTTGTTTAGTAGGCGTATGAAATTTTGTTTGGACGGGCTGTTAGAGGGTGTGTATGGCGATTTATCCAAGTAGGGGTGGAGGCACTGGTTGGAGTCTCCGCATAGTATTAGAGAACCTGATTTGTGAGAGTCAACGATTCGTAAGAGATTGGAGAGAAAGGGGTTTGGATTTTTGTTGGGAGCGTAATAGGAGACTACGGTCACTTCTACATCATGGATATGTCCTTTTAAAAAAAGAAATCTGCCCTCTGGATCTGGTACCTGAAAAGTAAGGATAAAGGGAGTGGATTTGTGAAAGGCTATTAATGTGCCTCTCTTTTTAGTAGGAGCCGAGGCAGCAAAAGCTTGTGGGTAGTGTGTACTGAAAAATTTCGGGGTATGTTGGGGTGTGAAGTGGGTTTCTTGTAGGCATAAAATATGGGCTTTTTGCGAATTGAAGTATCGGAAGGCTTTAGTACGTTTTTGTGGTACATTAAACCCTTGCACGTTAAGTGATAAAATGTTTAGGGGGGCCATGATGTGTATAAGATGTTGTGGAGCTTACCGGTGTAGGGTCTTCGGACAGCTAGGCAGGCAGGAATCGCGGACTTATTTGCTGGAGTAAAAGAGGAGAAAGACACTAGAATAAAGAGAGAATAGAAAATTAGAGTAGTACAGGAAATAATCAATGTTAACAAATTTGAGATTCTTATAGTCAAAAAACAGTACTGTGGTAGAGTGGAGCACCCCGCCATGGTATTGCAAAGACTATCTGCATGGGTCCAAATATTATTCAAGGGCCAATGCAGGTAGCTGAGAGGGCACATGGATCAACTGCAACGGAGTCTAGACCTGGAGAAATGCAAAAAAAAGGAAAGGTGCAAAACCTAGCGTTCAACAACTTTAGAACCTATTGGAACTGTCGAAAATAGACTGGGCCTGGATTAAATTCTGCGGTAAATTATAAAGTTTCTGTTGTTCATTTACGCCCAGGGATGATATGGGTTTCTTGTGTCTATGTTTACTGGGATTCATCCTTGGAGGAATATGTTGATTGTTCCATTCCCCTGTAATTGTCCATACTGCAAGTAAAGTTCCAGGATGAATAGTAATTCTTGGCACAAAAAGTCCTTGAGATGTGAGGGTTAGATCCGAACTAGAATGAAGATGACTAAGGGGCAGAAGCAGTTTTATGGGCTAAGAGGATATGATTGTAACAGATCCAGAAAAACAGGGAACCATGTAACTGGAGAGAGATGAGCACGACAATCGTACATTTTGGATAGTTGGAGAGTAGCCTAAAGTAGCAAAAGTGGCAAAACCATAGGTTAAAATGTCAAACTGGGTGAACAGAACCCGTCAGGGTTGGAGTTATATTTTCTAGAGTAACAGGAGCCTTGTCAGTCCATGGTGTCTTCTGAGTCATGGGCTTGTGGACCCATACGACTCCGCTTATGAACATGTGTTTTGGTCGGTTTACCTGGTGAGGACAATGATTTGGAAGGGGATGCTACAGCTGCTCTGCGACGGGACATTCTGGGTTGTTGTCGTTCGTCTGTTAAATGCAGCTCTTGTAGGGTATGTTGTAAGTCCTCCATGTTGTTGCATTTGTGTTTCAGACCATTATATGTGAATCTGATGGAGAACGGAAACCCCCAATGATATATAATTTGTTTTTGTTGTAGTATAGCAAGCAGAGGTTTCATAGCTCTGCGTTTTGAGATTGTTACCTGAGAAATGTCTGGGAAAATCTGGTATTTATGTCCCTGAAAGGAGAGATCACCTTTTTCTCTAGCCGCAGCTAGGAGTTGCTCTTTTGTGCGATAAAAATGCATTTTAGCGATGATATCGCGTGGCGGGCTTTCCTGTTTTTTAGGGGTTAGGGCTCTATGGACCCTATCCATCTCCAAACGTTCAATGGGTATAGCTGGCTGTAGCTCCTGGAACAGAGCTGTTATTGCAGATTGGACATCCAGTACAGTTTCAGGTAATCCCCTTATGCGGAGATTCGATCTCCTAGCCCTGTTTTCGAAATCTTCGAGTCTGTTCTGCAGTATGAGGTTTTCCTCTTTGAGGTTTTCCACTTCTGCTATGTAATTTTGGGACTGGGCTTCAAGCTCGTCTGCCCTGTCTTCCAGGGCAGCGGTGCGGGCCCCTAGTTCCCTTATCTCCCTGGTGAGGCTGGATGTAATATGCTCCGAGGTCTGGCGCAGGGCCTTATTGAGCATACGTTCTATCTGCTGTAAAAGCTCTGGAGTGGCTTCTGGACCCGATCCTGTGCTAAGGGAAGGTAGGGGATCAGTAAGCAGTTCATCAGGGGACGAGGGAGTTTCTATGGTATGCTTACGTGCCTTCGGTGTTTTAAGGTCTCCGCTCCCCTTCGGATCTGGATGTGCCGCCGCCATCTTTAGGGTGCCTCATGACAAGGCCTCCTTAATAGTAGAAGCTTTATACTTCACTTTAGAGCCCCCGTGAACCATGAGAGTTTGTCCAGTGAAGGGACCGGGACTTCGTGCTGTAGCTGCAGCTGTACAGACAATTTTCGGGTTGTAGATCCGCTGTAATCAGGTCATCTACGGCTCCGTGTAGCGGAGAGCTAGAATTGCATGACCGCTCGGTCTGGCTCCACGCATGCGCCCCGCAAGTTTCATTTTCATTTGCCAGAGTTCATCCTCCCTATCGTTATGAGCATCCACCAGGTCGTTAAACGTGGCCTCAAAGGAACTCATTTTAGATTCGTTGTGGCTAACTCTATTGCTAACTTCCATGACCTCCGATTTAAATTGTGTTGCTAATGACATAATGTCAGTATGAATGGTGGATCTCAGGGACATTAACATGTCTTTCAGTGTCGTATCTAGGACTGGTATATCAGCAGTAGGAAAATTGGAAATGTAATCCTGCAATTCTCTAGTGTCATCCACTGAGATATTCAAGTCACTGGCAAAGGAGGTGTTAGAAGAGGGATCAGTCATTTTTTGTTTAGATTTTGCTGGACTGGATGAGGGAGAAATGAGATGTTTCTCTTTATCATGTGAGTATTTAGATAGTTCAACAGGTTTATGTTTAAGACCATATTTAGTCTGGTCTGATGGCTGTTGCGTTGTAGGAAGGTTGTCACCATTATTTAGTGGTAGGTGTTTGTTGGGGTGAGAGAAGAAATCAGTAATTTTTCCCGGTTTGGATCCCTCTTTCCTCTTTCTGGACGGCATGAATATTTAGAAATGGCATTCTGATGTTAAAGTTGTGCGGGTACACCAGTTGCTAGCTTTAGTGAGAAGTCTGGCAGCCTTTGTGGAGATTATGGATGTACTACATGTTAATCAGTGTCTTATATCTCCAGTTAAACAGGTATCAGGTGAGAAGTTTGTTTATAGAAGACAGTTATTGTATGGCGCGGATGATATGGAGAGACAGTAATGCAGGCCCAGGTGTACCAAGATGGCCGCTGTGAAACTGAGAGTCAATTCCAAATTATATGATATGTATAGTGAGATATATCAATCTGACTCCACTAGTGCCTTTTCCCCACATTTAAGTAGTAAAGTTCTATATTAGAGCTGTTTTCCAGACTGTCTAGTTCTTATGGGGTACAGGACAAGCCCCACTAGGAAAAGGTTCTGGGACCCACCAGGCCGCAATATAAGCAGCTTGTTTGAGAGGAATAACGCCTTCAGGGGAAGGTTCTGCTATATATATGCGGATGCAGGGCCTGCACACTGTCACTACACTTCTTAGTGGTTTTTGGTGATGTTCCGTGATGTGAGCCGGAACGGCCGTTCCGGCTAGGCCGCAAAGCCGCGGCCTAAATTTCTTGCGATCGGACCGCTGGTCTCGGTGGGATTCAGCGATCCTGCTCCCAGGGAGATGGTGAAGGTATATTACCTTAGTTTTTGGCTTTTAGCAGTCTCAGGGCCGCGGATGTAGGTCGATTGTTTGCTGAAGAACCGGAGTTCTGTCTCCGCGTGTCTTGCCTCGTCCGCAGCTAGCCACGCCCCCCCACTTTTCAGTTTTTTAACACTATTGCAAAAGTGACCCGCGTGCTAGAGGCAAAATTTCCACCCTCTACACCCATCTTCTGACCTCGGCCAATACAACCAGGCCACCCTACATGCAGAAGTGGGAAGAAAACCTCAGGCATAGCTTAGACACAGCAGACTGGTCTGCAATCTGGTCAGCCACTAAATTATCCTCAAATAGCACTCTCGCAATTAAAACTAATTATAAAGTTCTAACAAAGTGGTACCTAGTACCAGCGCACATAGCAAAATATGTGCCGTCCTATCCAGCTACATGCTTCAGAGGATGCCCAGACTCTGGCGCCCACCTCCACATATGGTGGTCTTGCCCAATAGCACAAGCACTATGGAAGGGTATATTTGCAATGGCCTCCGCAATGTTTGAGACGCAGATCTCTCCTGACCCCTCTGTAGCTCTCCTGGATCTGAAACCTGATGCTTTGACACACTAACAATTCAAACTCTTCTTACAACTACTCACAGCAACCAAACAAACTATCGCCAATTCCTGGAAATCTCCCACCCTCAATCTAGCTGAGGCTAAACATAGAATGACTCATTTTATGATCCATGCCAAAATTGAAGCGCTGGACAAAGAGCAGTCCCCCAAATTTGATCAAATTTGGAACCCATGCATGTCTCACTGTCTACCAGCGGACTTTGACCTAAGGGTTCTCTTACCGTGGTGATTTCCACACTGACCCGTGACAGTGCTGAGCGGGGGAAGGAGCTAACCCCCTGGACCACACCTGCCCTCCCCTGCCTGCTCTCCCTCTCTTCTCTTTCCTTCCCTTCTTTCTATATGGATTATTTTATCATGCCAATAGCCTGGGTAATGCTACCTGCTTAGTACTGGTGAGCCCAGCCCGCCCGTTTGGTTGTCTGCATCCCCCAATCCCATATATGTTCTAGTTAAATCCGTGTGCATTACAAGACACTCTCCCCCACTAGTGGTGTCTGGTGCTGCAGTTCTAACTATAATCTGCCTGTCCTACATCGGGGGGGGGGGGATGCCAGACAATCATTTGCTACTACATATGGTAAATCCTTGTACGTTCACAGCAGAATAGCTGTCCTTGTATTAGTCATGCAATTTTATGGTAATCTGACTATTGTGTCTGTTCCTTCTCTAAAAATGTACTCAATATGCTCCCATGTAACCAGTATATGGCCTGTACCCATGTTATCTTGTAATTTTCTATACTTAATAAAATAATTACTGACGAAAAAAAAGAAGTATAAAAAATAAAAAGAAGCCGAGGGTAAAGGTGATTGACTGGCTAAGCAGACCGAAACCCTATTGAGCATCTGTGGGGCATCCTCAAATGGAAGGTGGAGGAGCGCAAGGTCTCTAACATCCACCAGCTTCATGATGTCGTCATGGAGGAGTGGAAGAGGACTCCAGTGGCAACCTGTGAAGCTCTGGTGAGCTCCATGCCCAAGAGGGTTAAGGCAGTGCTGGAAAGTAATAGTGGCCACGCAAAATATTGACACTTTGGGCCCAATTTGTACATTTTTACTTAGGGTTGTACTCACTTTCGTTGGAAATAGACGGATTGGCGGTACTCCACAGAATAATTCCAAAAGCTTGCAGTTTATTCACGAACAACCACAAATACAGGGAAAAATGTAGACATGTTTCACTCGATTAATACAAGCTTAATCATTGCAAAGACATAGACTGAGTAATCAGCTATTTGAGGGTGCAGCCCAAACCAGGCACTCTCCCAATCAGCTGATAAAAGGTAACATAATTGCAAAGTGAACGTACATTGCAGAAAAACAGTTCAAAATCATTACAATCCAAATCATATGTTGAAATAAAAAAAAACACATACAGATGAAAGGACAAGAAAAATCATGAGTCAGTATAAGTAACAAATGCCACAAAAAACATTTTTAACAAAAAAGATAAGAAGAACAAAGACGTGTGTGTCATATATTCTGACCCACGTTGTGACTTATCTCACTATTTTTTTCGTATGTGTATGTATATAGACTCTATTCTACACAGATCTATTATGTCAAAGTCACCAGTAGTCCATATGCCCATCACATGTTTATAAAAAATCATGCTACTTTACGGATGAGCATGGTATCGCCCCCAAACATATAATTGTAGGGAGCCATAATTACAAGGGACCAAAAACTAGAATAGAATAGAAAAATTTAGAATGTCTAATTTTGATGGATGTTTTAGTCCGATGTCTCTATATTGGATGAGTTTTTGGTACATGTTGGGGAGTGGATGCACAGTGCTCTGCTCCCTGTTTCTTATCACTGCCCCTTTTCCCCTGGGGGTGATGAGTGGGGCATATGTGTGCTGTCTCCTATGGCGCATGCGTGTGATCTCCGTCATTTTAGTTGTGGGTGTCACACACATGGGTCATTTTACGTGCCCCGTTTCATACATTTGACGCGGCTGGGAATTGCCTCTGCCTCCCATGTCACCTGCACACCCTGGTCCTAGCAAACCTCATGCATCAATGGCAGCAATCTTTCTGCCATTGACGTTGGGCTGTATTTAGGTGGAACCTGTGTCTCCTCCCTACATATGATTCTGGGCAGTGATTGGCCCTGTCAGGAGACTTCTGGGTATAAGAGGGGGCCTCCCACTCACAGACCCTGTCTGATGATTTGGCTGTTTGCTGCAGCCCTCCATGCTGCAGGGTTCTTTGGATTTTTCATTCCCTAAGGTATTTTTTCTTGTTTAGCACCTAACCTTAGCACTTTTAGCACTTACAGAGTCATGGCCAATTTTCACTTGGTGGTAATAAGTTATTTTAATTTGGGATTCACATTTTATATCCCTCTTGTTTGGTATCATTTATATATCCTTCCTTCCCTATCTTCACCTAACTTGATACTACCACCTGGCTACATATATTGGAGTACTCATGGCTTCTCCCTTCCCCACCATTCATTAGGCATGTTAACCCATCACCTGTTCCTATCTATCATTTTTTTCTTAGAATTGTACCTGTGTAGAAAGATCATATTGTCCCAACCATTTTTTTAGGGGTTCTGCAGTGGTGGTTTTGCCCCCCTCTTCTCTGCCCAGCTTGTGGGTCATCAGCTGCCCTCAGCTCCTGGGGGGAAATCCCTGCTGTTATCATCCGTAGCTTTTGAGATCTAGATGACATTTCTTTTTATCTCAGGTTTTGAACTATATCCAATTTATTTTTAAGCGAGTATACATAGCCACACATTTTCTGGACTCCTTTTACTGAAATTGAATGTACAATGTAATCGAATCAACGTGTTCTGTCATTCTCCATTGACTGTTGAACACAATCTCAACTTATTCACAAAGTGACATGTTTTTTTCCATAGATGCACTTACAAACCGACTGCGACTGTCTCCTGAAGAAGTGGGTGTTGTCCCACGAAATGCATAGAGATTACATTGTTTGCAAATGAACATTGATCCATTTATCATTATGTGGGCATCCTGAATGTACATTGTTTAAATTGTGACCTTATTTTTACACTGTAAATGTGCATATGTACTTATCTTTTTTATGCAAATCGAATACATTTGTATTCTTTTTTACGTCTGCCGAAGTACTACTCACTAAAGTCTCCTGGGCAAATTGTGATCTGTTTTTGTAATATAATTTGAGTGGTGTTCTATAAGCTCTATGTAATACAAAAAATTGAGACAGACTTTGGGTCAGTGATATATATATGCCAGAAGGACTTAACCAAAATAACGTGTCGAGTTTCCTCATCCTGTGAATCAATATCCATAGCCCAGCCTGTCCTACCTGGTAGCTGTATGGTACCAAAAGAACCATTCATCAATGAACTATACATGGAAGAAAGGAGACCTCTCTTGTCTGTAGTAAATGCTAGCTGGTGCGTAAGTGGAACAGTAATCTGACTAAAATTAGTCTGCTTAGCTTGTGCTGAAAAGGTATGATCTGTTCCAAAATAGCCTCTCTGGTTTCCCCATCAAGTTCATCAATATCCTTAGCCCAACCTGTCCTACCTGATAGCTGTATGTTACCAAGGGTATCATTCCTCAATGAACTATAAAGGGAAGAAAGGATACCTCTTTTGTCTGTAGAAGATGCTAGCTGGCCCATAAGTGGAGCAGTAACCTGAATAAATTAGTCTGCTTAGCTTGTGCTGACAGGGTATAATGGAGCTGAAAGAACTGAACGAATATTTGAGAGGGTATACCAAAATCCTGCTGTAAATCTTAAAATTATTTCAGTTGGCCATTGATATATAATTGGTAAAGGAATTGGACTCCTCTGGAATACCATCCCTTAAAGCCCTGTAACTTCTGCACATCTCTCAAACGCCCCTTCTCCCAGATGGGTAAATACTGTGTAATCCCATCATATCTCATAATCCGCCTCATCTCATCCCATACCTTGGATATAAGAATTAATGTGTGATAATGGTAATTTTCCCAAAATCCCCCTGCCTCTAGATGAGCCATCAAAGAGTATTTACATGATCTAGACAACCAAATGGGTCTCTATCATTTGTAATGCCCCAACCCACAAAGTTTTGCATTTGAGTTGCTAGAAAATATAGTTTCACAGGGGGGACAGAAAGGCCCCATTGTGGGGCCCAAATAATTTTAAATTAGGCTCGTCCGACCTACTATGGACAAAGGGAGCTTGCTCGATGCCTTATTCTTAAGTTGAAATTTATCCAGGTTGTAAGTTAAATCGTAAATAATCCTCTACCTTGAGATGAACCCAGCTCCTAAATATTTCAAGGGCAACACAATTTTAATCTGTCTAGCACAATGGGGGAGTAATACAAGCTGAGAGTCTAGTGGAAGATGAACTGACTTACTCTATATCAGTTGATCACAAATCTAGAAAAGGACCCAAACATGTTGATAGTGAACATAACAGCAGAGAGGGACAAAGCTGCATCCCCCATAAATAACAAGAAGTCATCAGCGTAAAGAGCTAATTTGTCCTCCCTATCTCCACTTCGAAAGCCAATAAATGCGAAGAGGAGAGGTAATAGGGGGCATCCCTAGATATGTGTTTCTAGTTTTCAGTAGAGAAGGAAAAGGTCAAAACATCTGCCAGGTTTTTGCAGTCCGTATCTCCATTTTATTCGAATGGTGTCCTTATGACTGCATGGAGGGGTAGGGCTTTAGTGGGGAAGGGGTTTAGAGGATGCCTTTAACTTGACAGAAACCTGACAGGTGTTATAAAGTTAATAATAAACTATACAAAATGAGTGTACTCCTTTAGATTTACCATCAACTATGAAGAGCAATGACTTGCGTGATTTAAAAAAAATTAAACCACTTGTTTAGGTATGTCCTCATATTACATTATTTTGATAACTGTAAAGGTGATGGTATAAATAATTGTACAGTGTGATTGTATAGCATACCACCTGCTTAGCTTGCAACCACTTCCCCATCCATAACTGTGAAAACAAAAAAAAATTGTCTTACTTCAAATCAGCATTATTTGAAGTCAGGTGTGGTAACCTTCCAGTCAACCTACAGCAGCAATAACACTGTAACTGATAACGTGAGATTTCAAAAGGTTGAACCTTTTAGTTTATACTGTTATTGCTTATGTGACAAATGCATTTGTTTGCAGTTTCGGAAACATTTCTGAAGAGGAAAAAACTGAAGACCAAAATATTTCAGACAGCATTCTGTAATGTAAAACAGTGTAATATATAACTTGAAAGCTCTATAATATAAAGGACACATTTAGGTTATTACAAGGCGCAGTGCCTGTGTGTAAAGCATCTACTCAAAGGCTGAGTTCACCTTTTTTATATCAAACTCCAATTTTTTTTTTTTTTTTCAGAATACATTTTTATTGAAAGAAAAGTACACAGAGTTACAAATTATGACATCCGTAACAATAGTTAATGCTAAGTTAGATTGTAGGATCCATATATATTCGCATTATTAGTTTTCAATATGTAAATCAGCTAACAAGCATACTAAAGGCAAAGATAGAATACCAAGGTTTACCTCTGAATTTAGTAAGAATATACTAAAGGGGGGGAGGGGAGGGGAAGGGAGGGAGGGTACAGGAACGAGAAAGTGTATGTTTGGCTTCATAGGAGGTTTTCATGTTTCAGTGAATAAGAAAAGGGTCCATTGTTTCCATAGTTTGTGAAATTTTTCAACATTATCAGTTTTGATTGCGATTGTCTCTTCCATATGGTATATGGAGTTGACCTTGGTTACCCAGTCCTTGATGGTAGGGACTGTGTGTGTCTTCCAATGTATTGGAATGAGGGATTTGGCTGCATTCAGTAAATGTCTGGCCAGATCATTTTTGTATGACTTAAAGGATAGATCATTTAGATGCAATAAACAACATGCTGCATCGAGTATGAGACGTGTATCAGTGATTTTTTGTATCCAAAAAAACACTTGTCTCCAGAATTTCTGAATGAGGGCGCACTCCCGCCAAATGTGGAGAAAGGTGCCTTTGACCTTATGGCATCTCCAACATAAATCTGAGTCTAAGATGTGCCATGTTTTGAGTTTGACCGGTGTAAGGTACCACTGTGTGCGTATCTTGTAAGCCATTTCTTGCATTCTGGAGCTTAGAGAGCATTTGTGAGTTAAGACTACTTTTCCCCATTGCTCGTCTGAGATTACTCTCTTAAGGTCCTTTTCCCAAAGGGCCTTGAATTTGTCACTTTTTTCCGCTCAGGGGTTGGGATAGCCAACCATAGATTAAAGAGGTGCCCTTTCTGAGAGGTTTTTGTTCAAAACAATTTTTTTTTAAATTTGAAAGCCGTGTGAATAGCAGCTTTTTATGTTTGTTATTTTGAATAAAGTCATATATCTGAAGGTAGTCCCAAAAAGTTAAGCTATTCAAATGGGCCAGATCCCTCATTTCCTTTAGGTCTCTGATCTTCCCTTTTAGGATGCAATGTATGGTCAGAAGGGGTGTCCGGAGTCAATCATGCTATAACTGTTTTTGTTATGTCCTGGGGGGAAGTCTGGATTGTCAACAATCGAGGATAGAGGTCCTGGGGAAGAGGAGAGCTGATGTGGAATGGCAGCCAAGTGGAATATTTTTAGTGTTGTGGAGATTAACGGGTGAATTCGCACCTCAGGAGGATAATTTCTAGGGTTGGATCAGGGAAGATAATGGATAGGATAAGGAAAGCTTTATCTTTCAATCTTAACCCAATCCTTATTTGCCTGATGGCAATGCCAGTCTAGAATCCTTGTTAAGTGTGATGCAAAGTAATATTTTTTGAAATTCGGGACTCCCAGTCCTCCATGTGTTTTAGATGTGCATACGTTTCAAGCTGATCCAGGGCCTTTTATTCGCCCATAGAAATTTTCCTTGAAGTGAAGTAAGTTTTTGGAAGAAGAGGTTTGGAAGGTCAATCGGCAGGGCATGAAACAGGTATATTAGTCTAGGAAGAATCACCATTTTAAAATGGCCGCTCTTCCCAACCATGAGAAATGTCTGGGGTTTCATTTATTGAGGTCTTTCTGGATTCTACTCACCAGAGGTTTAAAGTTAGAGGAGAAAATTTGTTCTATTCTAGGGGTCAATTTAATGCCTAAATATTGAAGGGCGTTTTTCTCCCATTTATAGGGGTCATTTTTGTATGTCATGTCTGCAGTTTTGCTATTAAGTGATAGATTCATAGCTTCTGATTTCCTGTGGTTGATTTTAAAATTAGCAATATATCTAAAAAGTTGAAACAATCCATTTAAATTACGAATGTAGATATGAGGTTGTGAGATAAAAAATAAGAGGTCATCAGCGTAGGCTGCGACTTTATATTCATTCTCGTCCAGTTTGATAACATGGATGTCTGCATGTAGGTTAACAGATCTTATCAGCGGTTCCAATGTGATAATAAATAGAATTGGTGAGAGCGGACATCCCTGTCTCGTCCCATTTCTTATTTGTATAGGTTCTGAAAGTGTGCTGTTAACCTTGATTCTTGCACTGGCGTTGGAATATAGCTTGTTTATCCAATTAAGTAATCTATCTCCAAAGCCTATATGTCTGCAAGTGGCCATCATATAGTCCCAGGAGATTCTATGAAAGGCCTTTTTGGCTTTGGTTGATAAAAGCATGGATTCAAGTTTCTCTATATGTGTTCTGTGAATCAGGTTAAGAGCTTAATATTATCTCGGGCTTCTTGTCCCGGCATGAAACCTACCTGTTCCATTCCAATGCTTTTTCCTAAAAATGGCCAGGATTTTTGCTAGTATCTTAAGATCTAGATTTAGTAAAGAAATGAGTCTATAATTTGCAGTCTGTCGGGTCCTTATTAGAGTTGAGCGGACACCTGGATGTTCGGGTTCGTCTGAATCGACCGAACTTCGTGGAAAAGTTCAGGTTCGGTACTGAACTTGACCCAAACTTTACCACGGACCCCATTGAAGTCAATGGCTCAACTTTTGGGCACTAAAATGGCTGTAAAAAAGTCCTGGAAAGGGCTAGAGGGCTGCAAAAGGAAGCAAAATGGGGGTAAGGAGTAGAACAAGTGCCCTACAAACAAGTGTGGATAGGGAAATAACTTAAAATCACAAAAAAAAAAAAAAATGGAAGGAGGAGGTGGATGTGGAGTAGGAGCCTAGAGGTTGACTAGGCCGTGACCGAGGCAGTGTAGGTGGAAGTGGCGGTGGTGGAGGAGGAGGAGGAGGAGGTAGCCAACTGTTATTTGTTTGTTGGGTTTTTTTTTCTAATTGGGGTAGCCCCCAAAATATTGAGACATATTAAAAAAAAACAAGTATACCAATGGCTGTGTGAGGCCAGTCTAACTGTCTATTCTGCACAAGGCACAGACAAGTCTTGTGGGATCCATGCCTGGTTCATTTTAATAAACGTTAGCTTGTCCACGTTGGCTGTGCACAGGCGGCTGCGCTTGTCTGTGATAACGCCCCCTGCCGTGCTAAACACACGTTCAGACAATACACTGGCTGCAGGGCAGGCCAGCACCTCCAAGGCATAAAGGGCAAGCTCAGGCCACATGGCCAATTTGGAGACCCAGAAGTTGAATGGGGCAGACCCATCAGTCAGTACGTGTAGGTGTGTGTACACATACTGTTCCACCATGTTGCTGAAATGCTGCCTCTTACTAAGACATTGCCTATCAGCTGGTGGTGCTGTTTGTTGTGGCGTGCTGCTGACAAAGCTTTTCCACATTTCGACCATGCTAACCCTGCCTTCTGAGGTGCTGGCGGTGCCACAGCTGCGTTGGCGACCTCTTCCTCCTCCTCCGCCTTCACCTTGTGCTTCTACAGAGCCCCCGGTGTCATTTGAGAATGCCCTCAGCAGCGTGTCTACCAGCGTGCGCTTGTAGTCGCGCATCTTCCAATCACGCTCCAGTGAGGGAATTAAGGATGGCACATTGTCCTTGTAACGGAGATCCACCCAGTAATCAGCACAAGTTAAAATGTGGGCAACTCGGCTGTCATTGAGCAGGCACTGCAGCATGTAGTCGCTCATGTGTGCCAGGCTGCCCAGAGGCAAAGACAAGCTGTCTTCTGTGGGAGGTGTATCATCTGTGTCCTCCGTATGCCCCCAGCCACGCTCAAGAGATGCCCAGGAGCTGCGTTGGGTGCCACCCTGCTGTGAACACAGTTCCTCCTCCTCCTCATCATCATCTTCCTCATCCTCCTCATCCTCCAGAACTGTGCCCTGGATTGAAATTTTTTTACCTGGCCTAGGCTGGTGCAGGAACCCACCTCTGAGCCACTTATGAATGACTGGCCTGATAACCGTGGAAATGACCCCTCTTCCTCCTCCTCTTCCTCCTGTGCCACATTCTCTTCCATCATCTCCTGAAGTGTTTTTTCAAGGAGACATAGAAGTGGGATAGTAACGATGAGAACAGCGTCATCGGCACTGGCCATGTTGGTGGAGTACTTGAAACACTGCAATATGGTACACAGGTCTCGCATGGAGGCCCACTCGGTGGTGAAGTGGTGCTGTTCCACAAAGCGTGCTGCAGCTGAAACTCCACTATTGCCTGCTGCTGCTCGCACAGTCTCTCTAGCATGTGCACAATGGAGTTCCACCCTGTGGGCACATCGCATAGGAGGTGATGAGTTCTGCTGCAGCACAGACAGGCGAGCAACAGCAGGGTGAGAACGCCGAAAGTGCGCACAGACGGCCCGCACTTACTGCAGCAGCTCTGAAATATCCGGGTAGTTTTTTAGAAATTTCTGCACCACCAAATTCAGCACAGGCGCCAGGCAAGGGATGTACGTCAAACCGGCTAGTCCCAGAGCTGCTACAAGATTTTGCCCATTATTGCACACCACCAGGCCGGGCTTGAGGCTCAGTGGCAACTACCACTCATCGGTCTGTTGTTCAATACCCATCCACAGCTGCTGCACAGTGTGAGGTTTATTCCCCAAACATATCAGTTTTAAAACAGCCTGCTGTCATTTCCCCCTGGATGTGCTGAAGTTGGTGGTGAAGGTGTTACTCTGAGCGGATGAGGAGGTGGTAGAGGAGGAGGAGGCGCAGTAGGAGGAGGAGGCAACAGGAGGCAAAGAGAAATGCCCTGCAATCCTCGGTGGCGGAAGGACATGCGCCAAACGGCTAGCCGCCTCAGGCCCACCCGCCACTACATTTGCCCAGTGTGCAGTTAGCGAGATATAGCGTCCCTGCCCGTGCTTACTGGTCCATGTATCAGTGGTTATGTGGACCTTACCACAGATGGCGTTGCGCAGTGCACACTTGATCTCGTCCCTACTTGTTCGTGCAGGGAAGGGATGGCTAACCTGGAAAAGTAGTGGTGGCTGGGAACCACGTACTGTGGGACAGACACCGCCATCAGGTTTTTAAAACTGTCCGTGTCCACTAGACGAAATGACAGCATTTCAAAGGCCAGGAATTTTGAAATGCTGGCATTCAGGGCCAGGGATCGCAGGTCGGTAGGGGGTACTTCCTCTTTCTCTCCAGTGTTTGGGAGATGGAGAGCTGTAAGCTTCCATGGGACCATGTGGAAATGCTTGGGGACGGTGGCGGACATGGTGGCGTTGCTATCACATCGTCTGTTTGCTGGGTGGCAGGTGACACTGGCACTGTAGAGGTGGAGGAAGAGGCCGAGGCAGCAGCAGAAGAGGAAGCAGGAGGAGGCCGAGACCTTTCTTGGATTTTGAGGTACTTATTCCACTGCAGCAAGTGCATTGCATTTAGATGCCTGGTCATGGAGGTTGTGCTCAGGTTTAGAACATTTGTGCCTCGCTTCAGCCTCTCATTGCACAGTGTACAAACCACTTGTGTCTTGTAGTCAGCACATTGTCTGAAGAACTGCCATGCCGGGGAACGCCTTTGAGCTGCCTTTGGTGTGCTAGGTCCCTGGGTGTGGTGGGTAGTAGCAGCCATACTGTCTAGGGGACGCTCACTCCGCTTTTGCAACCTGCTTCCTCTTTTGCTGTGCTGGTGCCTCTGTGCGACCACCACCTCTTCCTCCAAACTGCACACATCTCTCACATGACCTTCATTCCATGTGGGGTCTAGGACCTCATCATCCTCCACATCATCTTCCACCCACCCTTCACCACTGCCCTCCTTGTCAGTCTGCACACAGAGGAAAGTCGTAGCAGTTGGCACCTGTGTCTAGTCATCATCAGAGACATGCTGCGGTGGTGTTTCCATGTCCTCATCCTGCAATAGAAGTGGTTGGGCATCGGTGCACTCAATGTCTTCAACTTCTGGGGCAGGCCTATGTGGATGGCCCACAGAAAGCACACCAGCAGAGTCATCAAAAAGCATAAGAAACTGCTGCATGACTTGGGGCTCAGACTGCTTGGCTGATTTACTTTGATTTCTGATTTATTATCTATTTGATTTTCTGATTTATTTTGGGGCTAAGGTGAAAGACAGATGGCCATGGGGTTCAGGTGCCAACTCTGAGCTTTCATCAAGGGACCGGGTGGGAGACAATGTGAAGGAACTGGAGGCATTGTCAGCCACCCAATCTACTGTCGCCTGTACTTGTTCTGGCCTAACCATTCGTTGAGCTCCATTCAGGCCTACTATATAACGTTGAAGGTTTTGTCGGCTACCTGAGGAAGGTGTTTCACTTGTGCGTGTAGCTGGCATAGAACGACCACGTCCTATGCTTGCAACAGGGGCTTCAGCAACACCACCAACACCAGCAGCACCAGCAGCACCATGACCACGACCACATCCCTTATTTGACGCTCTCCTCATTCTGGAAACAAATGTACTATGTAGCACTATTTATTAATACTAAAAAAAAAAAGAATAATAAATTATTATTCTTTTTTGTCTTTAAAAAATAAAATTGTAGATGCACTTTTTATTTTTGTGCAAGAAATGCACCGCTCACACCAGCAGCAGGAACCTCTCCCTACACCAGCATGAGATGATTTTAGAACTATCGATAATCTGTCTTTCACAACACCGACAGAAACCTGTCCCTACTGCAGTATGAGATGATTTTAGAACAATAATCTCCCCCTCACAGCACCGACAGGAACCTCTCCCTAATGCAGTAGGAGATGGTTTTATAATGATAAACTCTCCCTCAGAGCAGCAACAGGAACCTCTCCCTAATGCAGTAGTAGATGGTTTTAGAACGATAAACTCTCCCTCAGAGCACCAACAGGAACCTCTCCCTAATGCAGTAGGAAATGGTTTTATAACGATAAACTCTCCCTAATGCAGTAGGAGATGGTTTTAGAATGATAAACACTCCCTCAGAGCACCAACAGGAACCTCTCCCTAATGCAGTATGAGATGGTTTTAGAATGATTAACTCTCCCTCAGAGCACCAACAGGAACCTCTCCCTAATGCAGTAGTAGATGGTTTTAGAATGGTAAACTCTCCCTCAGAGCACCAACAGGAACCTTTCCCTAATGCAGTAGGAGATGGTTTTAGAGCGATAAACTCTCCCTCAGAGCACCAACAGGAACCTCTCCCTAATGCAGTAGGAGATGGTTTTAGAACGATAAACTCTCCCTCAGAGCACCAACAGGAACCTCTCCCTAATGCAGTAGGAGATGGTTTTAGAATGATAAACTCTCCCTCAGAGCACCAACAGGAACCTCTCCCTAATCCAGTAGTAGATGGTTTTAGAACGATAAACTCTCCCTCGGAGCACCGACAGGAACCTCTCCCTAATGCAGTAGTAGATGTTTTAGAACGATAAACACTCCCTCAGAGCAACAACAGGAACCTCTCCCTAATGCAGTAGTAGATGGTTTTATAACGATAAACTCTCCCTCAGAGCACCAACAGGAACCTCTCCCTAATGCAGTAGTAGATGGTTTTAGAATGATAATCTCTCCCTCAGAGCACCAACAGGAACCTGTCCCTGTTGCAGTAGTAGATGGTTTTAGAATGATAATCTCTCCCTCAGAGCACCAACAGTTAAGTCTCCCTAATGCACTATAAGATGGTTCTGAATGCTAATGTCTCCCTCACAGCACAGACAGGAGCATCTCCCTAATGCACTATAAGTTGGTTCTGAACGCTAATGTCTCCCTCACAGCACAGACAGGAACATCTCCCTAATGCACTATAAGTTGGTTCTGAACGCTAATGTCTCCCTCACAGGACCGCCATGAAGCTCTCCTTACTCTAGTCTGAGACAATCTGACACGCGGCGCTATGTGACTCCAGCCTCATATAGAGGCTGGGTCACATGATGCACTGGCAAATCACAGCAATGCCATTAGTAGGCATGGCTGTGATGGCTTCTAAGGTCAAACTAGTAAAAAGCTTGTTGATTGGCTGCTCAGCAGCTATAGAAAAGGCGCCAAAAATACCCGAATACCGAACCCGATTCCAGACTTTTTTTTTAATGTTCGGGTTCGGGGCACGGACACCCCAAAGTCCGGTACGGACCTGAACTTTACAGTCCGGGTTCGCTGAACTCTAGTCCTTATCTTTTTTGGGAATAATGGAAATATGAGCCAAAAAAAGTCTTTAGGGGGCTCAGCATTCTTAATAATATGGTTAAGAGCTTTAGTGAGATAAGAGTTTAGAATGTGTTCATAAGATTTGTAGTATAAAGACGTAAAACCGTCCGGGCCGGGGCTTTTCCCTGATTTCATGTCTTTGATGGCTTGAGTAACTTCTTCACTTGAGATAGCTTCATCAAGTATTGAGGTCTCGGATGGGTCCAGTCTTGGGATTTTGCTATTTTCCAAAAACGTATTAATGATTTGTGCCCTGTCTCCTATAGCCTCTTTGGGTTTAGGTTGGGCTGGCAGATTATACAGTTTCGTGTGGAATTCATGGAATCTTTGGGCTATTGCTTCTGAATCAAATGTGGGGGTACCCTGTTTGTCCCGTATACAGTGGATATTCCCTGCTGTTAATGAATCTTTAAGGGCTCTGGCAAGGTATTTACTGTTTCTATTGCCAAACGCATAGTATAATGCCCTTCTAGGGAACAATGATCTTATATAATAAGTAATCGTTAATTAATAGTTTTAAGGTCTAGGATGTTTTGCAGTTCCTTTCTTTTTTCAATCAGTTCTTCTTCTGCTGCTTCTGAAAGGTATTGTTTATGTAGTAGTTCTAAAGTGTTTATCCTCTGTAAGATAAGTTCTATGTATTTCTCCTGTTCTTTTTTCTTCCTGGCTCCATATTTAATCAGCTCTCCTCTTATAACACTTTTATGTGCTTCCCAGACCATCAATGGGGAAGTCTCCAGAGTATTGTTCATTTGGAAATATTCTGTAATTGAGGAGTGTATGTGATTGTAAATTTCGGAGTCAGTAAGGAGGGATGCATTCAGCCTCCAGTTGAAATGTTTCTGGTGGGGAGTGGTCAATTAGAGTGAAATCGAGACAGGAGCATGGTCAAAAAGTAGTATCGATCCTATCTCGGTTCCCATCACATCAGGAAGGTCTCTTTGGGTAATGTACAAGTGATCTATTCTGGAATAATTTCTATGGGTAGCAGAAAAATATGTAAAATCTTTAGTTGTGGGGTGTAAAGTCCTCCATACATCAATCAGAGTAAGGGATTTTAGTAGGGACTTTATTTTTTTGAGAATTTTGTATGCTATACACGTTTTCCCCGAGGACGTGTCCTGTACAGGATTTAGAGGAATATTGAAAACCCCTCCAAGAATAATACAGCCCTTAGCAAAACTCTTAAGCTCGTCTATCACATGTTGGCAGAAAGAAATATGTGATTTGTTTGGAAAATATACATTTGCTATGGTGAGTTGTTTGCCACTCCACGTCCCTTTCAGGAAAACGTATCTACCATTTATATCTATGTGTTGGTGTTCTACTGAGAAGGAGGTGTTTTTGCTAAGGAGGATACTCCCTTGGTTTTAGCCTCGGGGTTGGTTGCATGGAACTCTTGGGAAAAGTATCTGTTTGTCAATTTAGGGATTTAGGTTCCTTTGAAGTGAGTTTCCTGGAGTAGAACTATTTGTGGTTTGCGTTTTTGAAGTTCAGATAGAATTTTTTTCTTTTTTGGGGGATGCTAAGCCCGTTCACATTGTGTGAAATTATACTCGGGAGTTTTCCTAAGCCAGTATAGGCAATGGTGACCTGTGTAGATGGAGGTAGGGAAGGGGGAGGGGGGAGAAGAAGAGAGAAAAAAAAAAAGGGAAAGGAGAGATGGAATGGAAGATTAGAAAGAAAGAGTAATCAGCTAAAAAGAACAAATTAAATTATACCCCTCAGACAAACAACCGTCTCGTCTCGGGGTGTAATGAGTTTGAATATGTGAAAAACTTGCTAAAATATAACCCAATGTTATTCTGTTGGGGGTGGGTGGAAGGCGAACGAGAGAAAAATGAAAATATGAGAAGTATCACGTCAAAGATGCAATCTTCAACTAAGAAAAAAAAAAAACCTTTGTTACTGTAGGGGAATAAATCTTAATGGGAAAGAGGCTCAACTTTCAGCTAAAAAAGTAAAGCAGACAAATGTCTATTTATCAGAATTTGCGATCCTATTAGGAATAGGCAAAACCCAAATGTAAAAGTCAGAAATGAATCGGACAGATTTTTAGCATTTTTTTTCTCCTTTTCTTCTTGAATAAGGAAGGCCCCTTATAATTCCTTTGACTGTAAGGAGCTGGACAGGTCTCAAAAAAATATGTTGAGTATATCCAGTAGTCTAGGTCAATCTTTCTAGCATACAACGTGTCCTCGTGCTCTCCATAAGGCTAGGGAGAAATATGGGAGGATTTACAGAAGCTCAATCTGCCAATATGAGCGGTAATAAAGAGCAACCAGGCCACAGGGGAACGTCACCAATTCTCAAAAACGAGGTTAGTCAGCATCTATAATTATGTAGAGAAGGTCCGTCTCGATGCCGGGGTATCATTCCGGGGGAACCCCGACATGGAAAGAGGCATCTATATCAACATCTTAAAGGTATTAAAAACATGTAATGCACCATTCAGCCAAGCAGTTACTTAATTAGTAAATACTAATAACTTTGTAACTTTATGTGGCTTGGTGGAGTCAAGCCCGTAATAACATCTAAGTTCAAGTCCATAAAGTCCAATTATTATATAATGCTTATATAATTGATGCAAAGGGGGGTCTAGTGTTAATGTTTGAGGGTCCAGGCGTTTCTTCACCCGAACGCCCACATTCACGGTGCAGGGCAAGACGGACTCTCTAACTGGGTATAAAGTTCAGAATAAAGTCACTCTCCCACAGAGAGTATTAAATCTCTTTAATAGTACCTAAATCTAAAGTAAGGTACCTGATCTCCTTAGAATATCAGAAAAGTCTCTGTTGTTCCCGGCTGAAGTATGTTGACTTCCGAGCAATTATTTTTCATCATTGTAGATCCTCAGTTACAGCTGAGAAAGAGGAAAGAGTTATCGCATGTCATGCAAACTGTAGAACAAGAGAAAGAAAAAAAAAGAAAAAACTTTGCAACAGCGACATCTTTTGTCTTTACTAGGAGGAGACATTCAGCAGGTTGCTTCGAATAGTCAAGTCTGATATAGAGCTATTTGCTTGGGGTCACACAGCAGAGTTTGAAGAAAACAGAATAGTTCTTTCATTAGGATCGTATCTTTGTATATTCGGTGGGCAGCGCAATCTGTTTTTAGAACTCGGGTAGTAAAATGTTTGCACAGATCTTAGTTGTCATATGGGATGGTTACCTGAGTCACATATAACCGCAGCATCTAGAATAGTGTAGACGACTATTGGTTTGCTTGTAACAGAATGTCTGAGAAAATCCATACTTAAAATTCCGTATATGCTATTTGGAATGTTAAAGGAGGAGGGCGCCATTTGCTGGAGAAAAAAGGAATAGCAGAACTGTTTCAACACCATGAAAACCTTAGAGCAATAGAAAAGTTAGGAACTGGGTTAAAAAGACAGGGAGAAATACGATCTTCAGTATGGAGTGTTTTGTTAGGTGGAGTAATGACCCCCAGGATATCCACTTGTTTTTGTTTCTTTCCTTTGTTATGTGGTGACTTACTTGGCATCACCCTGATCGGTGAGGAATTGAACGCTATCGGTGGAGGCTAGCGGAAGTACTTATACCAATCAAAGTACTTTTACCAATCAGGTAAATTGATCAGCTCTAGCTGTAAGTGATCACAAAATTGCAGCAGATCCTCAGGGGTTCTTAGAAAGAATTGCCTGCCATTCAATGTGGCCTGGATTGCGAACAGGAACTTCCACCTGTAATTTATTCCTTTAACTCTCAACACTTGTAGTAGCAGTTTAACAGTGCGTCTGTTGTTTAGAGTAATAGTTGAGAGGTCCTAGAATATCTGAATAGGGTCCTCATTAAACATGATTTGATAATTTTGTCTTGCTTTCTGGATGATCTCCTCCTTTAGGGGGAAACTATTTAGACAGCAAATGATGTCTCTGGGAGGGGAAACGTCCGAAGCTTTGGGTCGTAAGGCCCTGTGTGCCCTGTCAAAATCAATGGGGGATTACGCAGGTCTCTCCAGTATGTTGTTGAATATGACACTAAGTGCGGATTTTATTTGGTCTGCAGGCACCTATTCGGGGATCCCCCTAACTCTCAGATTGTTCCTCCTCACCTGTTATCTAAATCCTCCAAATGCCTATTTATTGAACTTAAATGTTGTGAATGAGTGGCCGTTATGTGGTCCAGTCTTTAAATGGCCTTCTCTCTGTTCCTCCCTGCCCGCTCACTAGCCGCCATTTGCTCCGTAAGCATATGGATCTCTGATTTCAGATCAGTGAATGCAGCTGAGAAGGATCTCTTTATGTCTGCCGCAATCTCAGACGTATCGGTGTAGGTTAGGGGGTGTGTGGAGGAGGTAGATTCTCTTACTGGTTCCTCCGATGCAGTTAGTGAGGCTTTATCAAAGTCTTCGTCCTCCTCATGGTCAGAGAGATGCGCCATCTTGGGCCCCAGCGTGTGTCTCTTCGCCTTGCTTTGAGCACCAAAGATATCCGTAATGTTTCTGTTGCCAGAGAATGTGGCGGGACGCTGCCGGCGGGTATGTGATCCCGTCTTGGAGATTCTGCCCATGTTTAGCTGACAGAAGCGTCGCGGTATAGCTGTAAAGTTGAGCCGTGTCCTGGAGCTCCCTTTCTATGCGTCCATCTTCTCCGTGCGCCAAGCCATGCCCCCACGCCAAGTGTATTATCTCTTAAAAAAAAGAATGATATAATCTGAAATGAATAACTTCACAATAGAAGAGATATCTCATTGTTGACAATGATATTGGATTCAGGAAATACACCAGTAAGATCAAAAGAGTATAGTGCACAGCACTATTAGCTTCACTGCACATTGTTCATAAATAATTACTAGGGATGGGCCGAACTCTCCCGGTTTGCTTCGCAACAGAACTTGCGAAAAGCCAAATCATTTTTGCGAACACGCGAACCCTATTACAATCAATGGGACTAGAACATGAAAAATATAAAGTGCTCATTTTAGAGGCTGACAGTATATGCAAGTTATTGCCATAAAAAGTATATGGGGACCTGGGTCCTGCCCTAGGGGAAGTTTTTAAATAAATCGTTTTTTCAGGAGCAGTGATTTTAATAATGATTAAAGTAAAAAAAATTAAATGTTCCTTTAAATATCGTGCCTGGGGAGATCCCCTTGATATGCCTGTAAAGTGGCACATCTGTCTGGTGTTTAGAACAGTGCCACCGTAAAATAACATTTGTAAAGAAAAAAAGTCATTGAAAATTGCTCGAGGCTGTAATGTATTGCCGGTTCCTGGCAATATAGAAAAAAAATCACTGAAAAAACATTGTGTGGGGTCCTCCCCAGTCCATACCAGGCCCTTGGGGTCTGGTATGGATTTTAAGGGGAACCCCATGCCAAAATTTAAAAAAGAAATTGCGTGGGGGTCCCCCCCAGAGTCCCTACCAGGCCCTTCAGGTCTGGTATAGATTTTAAGGGGAAACCCGCACCAATTTTAAAAAAATAATGGCAAAGGGGTTCCCCCCAAAATCCATACCAGACCCTTACCTGAGCACACAGGCTGGCAGGGCAGGAGGGGGGGGCGAGCGAGCACCCCCCCTCTGAACCATACCAGGCCACATGCCCTGGACATGGGGAGCACCTTGTCCCCAGGTTGCTGCAAGGGTTGTGGGGGTCTGCGGGCAGGGGGCTTATCAGAATCCGGAAGCCCCATTCACCAAAAAAGGAGTGTAGTGGTGTTACAAAAAAGTAGACAGTTTTTGACAAGTCCTTTATTAAAAATGTCTTCTTCTTTCTTCCTCCGATCTTACTCCATCTTCCCCGCTTCTAGTTCTGGTCTTCCGCTTCTTCCTTCCTCTTGTCGCCGTCTTCTTCTTCTTTTTTCTCCACCGCCGCTGCCGTGCCCTCCAGAGGCGAATCCCAGAATGGGTAGTCTTCAGTTTGACAGTTATTTTATAGGTAAGGGCGAGGCCACCCAGTGATGTAAATGGATGACCCACCCCCTCTGACATTACATGATGTCAGAAGGGGAGGGGTCACTCAGTTACATCACTGGGTGGCCATCTCCTTACCTATAAAATAACTGTCAAACTGAAGACCGCCCATTCTGGGAGTCATCTCTGGACAGCACAGCAGCGGTGGCGGAGAAAGAAGAAGAAGACGACAACGACGAGTGGACGGAAGAAGAGGAGGAAGACCGAAAGAAGATGCAGAAGACCAGAACAAGAAGCAGAGAAGAAAATGGAGGAAGATCGGAGGAAGAAAGAAGAAGACATTTTTAATAAAGGACTTGTCAAAAACTGTCTACTGTTTTTTGCAACACTACTACACTCCTTTTTTGGTGAATGAGTAGGATGAGGGTAAGATCTGGGGGCCTATTTATTAAAGGGGGCTTCCAGATTCCGATAAACCCCCCCACCCACAGACTCCCACAACCACTGGCCAGGGTTGTGGTGAAGAGGGACTTGTCCCCATCAACATGGGGACAAGGCAAGGTGCTTTGGGGGGGCCCCCAAAGCACTCTCCTCATGTTGAGGGCATGTGGCCTGGTACGGTTCAGAGGGGGGGCTTGCTTGTTCCCCCCTCCTGCCTGCCAGGCTGCATGCTCAAATAAAGGGTCTGGTGTTAAATTTGGCACAGGGTTCCCCTTAAAATTCATACCAGACCCAAAGTCACAACACTACCAGAATCAAGCAGTGCAGTGACTGGCTTCCTATCAACAGAAATCACACACATTTTCTTTTCCATGCTACCCTGACGTGACATGTGAACTGTGCAAAAAGAGATATGCGCCTTTTCATATAAGCATAATCACACTGCATTGGTTCATCATTTAGGGGACAGTTGGCAGCAGTATGTCCCAATGCATGAAAACGATAGCACTGTATGTGCTCTATACCTAGTCCTCTCAAAGACCGCCAAGATCTTCCTGGCTTCTTTGGCCAGTCTCCAGGTCTAGAGCCGATAGTCTCTTTAGCCATAGCAGCCTTATCAAATTTCCCCATGCACTTGAACCCTGGAACAGTCTTACTGGGTCTGCCGGGCAAACTTTCACCCCTAGATGCATTGGAGTGAGGCGCAGATGGGGTCAACAAGTTCTCAGCAGCACTGTATCTCTCCACAAGGTCCCCCAGTTGGTTTGCCATTTTGGGGTCCACATGGCTGACCCACTTCCTCAAAGTAGCAGGGAGCACACGCAAATACCGGTCCATGACCACACGCTCCACGATCTGAGGGCCTTGCAAAGTCTCTGGCTGTAACCACTTCCTCATGAGATGGCCCAAGTCAAACATTTGGGAGTTGGATGGCTGGTCCATGTGGTCCACTGATGCGCCCCTTGAGCCCAGACTGCCATGGTGACAACCAGGCATGCGAGTATCTCTGTTTTTAGAGACTCAAAGTCCTGGGCCTTATCGGGTTCCAAATCAAATTAGGCCTTTTGGGGCTCACCTATCAGAAAAGGTGCTAACAGTTCTGACCATTGTTCTTTTGGCAACTCAACGTCAAAAGTTGTGAGGTACGCCTCCACGTCATTTGCAAGTGTCATCTTCTGCAGGTGGTAAGAGGCGCGTACCAACTTTGGTTCCACTGCCACGGGAGGCGTGGACCCCTTTTTAAACTCCATCAGAGCCTCTGTAAACCAGAGATTCATCTCCTGCTGATCCACCAGGTCCTGGCAATTCGCCTCCTGCTGTGCTGCAGTGACCTGGCAATTCGCCTCATGCAGTTCGTGAATTTCCTACTGCTGTTGATGAATTTCCTCCTGCTGTGCTACAGCGGCCTGGTGACTTTCCTCCCGCTGGGCCGCAGTCGTCTGTAGCAAGGCCTTCAACATCTCCTCCATGCTGGAAAGTTGCCCGCTGAATCCACCATGTGTGGGAGATTAGCTCGTGGGGATCGCCTTTCCTGTGAAAAAGGAGGCTTGAAGACTTAAAAGTCTGGTGGGTTGCCAGTTTTATTGACAAAGGTTGAAAGTCATAAAACAAACAAAAATAGCAAAACAAGTCCTTGCCATCCAATGCCAAACTATAAAGCGCAGGATACCTTGTCCCAGACACCTCCAAACAAAACAAACGCAAACCTTTTCTTTTTGAGTCCTTAGGGCAACCAACTGCAAGGTGTACCTCTCTCAGTGTGGTGATAATGAGTCCCAGGCCATAGCAACACTGAGTTCTCCTCCTGGTCATTTAAAGCAGCTTAATGGGGATTTGGGTGGACCAGAAACTCCGGGCCTGGGCTCTTTCTAGTCCACTTCAAGTGAACGCATGCGAGGCGACAGATATCACTCGTTCACTATCTCGCCTCACATATCGTCACAATATATATACTGATTCTATATACTTTACACTGAATGAGCTGTATACATAGTCTACACTGAATGCAGTATATATTTATATATATATATATATATATATATATATATATATTCTTACATTGTCTGTATATAGGCTACACTAGATCTATATACTCTCTACACTAGTTCTATATATTACACTGCCTACACTGCCTGTATATACTCTCTACGCTAGATCTATATACTACACTGCCTACACGCCACAAACTAAGCTAGCTAAATGTTCAGGTTTCTCTCCACGTTCACAGCACTACATATGGCCACTGTACAAGCGGCCTTATATAGTGTGGGCGTGGACTGAGACCCCCAAGCCATGATTGGCCAAAGGCACTCTGTCTTTTAGCCAATCATGGCTCTCACAGCAGAGCGCGCTGTGATTGGCCAAAGCATGCAGATCATGTGCATGCTTTGGCCAATCAGCTGGCGACATTTCCCCTTAAATTCTATGCGTTATGGGGTGCTCGAATTTCCTGCAAATGCCCCATAATGTTCGGGATTCGCCGAACAGGCGAACACCTGATGTTCAAGTCAGACTTACATTCGACTCGAACCGGGGGCCCATCCCTAATAATTACAGAAAAAGTAGCAATAACAAATTGATGATCTGAGAAAAACCCAGAATTCTTAATTGAAGTATAATTGTAGTGTAACACCTCTAAGCCTAAGGTAAGCTCATAATATTATAGGGGGATCCTAGTTGATTGTTCACATAAATGTCCCTACAAAGAGTTGTCTCCAGGCTAGATCACTCCCTGAAGGTTCCTGAGGAATGTGGGATTAGGAATACTCTTACTAAAAGAGGCTCTTTTCCATCAACATGAGATGGACTGCTCTGACTCCCCTTTACTGCTCACCCATGATCCATGCTATTTTTTAATTGGCAATCCACATTTGGAAAACACATGCAAAAGTTAAATAAGTAAGCAGAGAAGAGGCCCTTGTCCCTCAACAAGGGAAGAGATCCTTGCAAGGTAGCCCCTCAATGTTAAAAATTGTGCGGCCTGATGTGGTGCAAGAGGTGGTGCCTCCCTTTTCTGGTTATCCAATTGGCATACCTGGATAAGGACCTCATTTGAATTGTAGAGGGAACCCCATGCCGTTTCTCCCTTTTTTTTTAAATGACACAGGATCCCCCCTAGAAGTGAAAGAAGCAAGGGCAGCAAGCATGTGTTCCCCTCCCGAACCACACAAGACCACCACAAGACCACATGCTTTTCAATATTAGTAAAGAGCCCTGGAGGGTGGCACAAAGCAAGCCACCTTTGGTATTGATCAATATCAGGATATAACATTGCACCTGGTCTGGAAGATTTTACTTTTCATAATGTATATAGGAAGATAAACAGAATTCAGCTTTGTGAAAAAAAAATCATCTTTTGGAATTCAAGTCGTAATCATATACATATATTGTAATAATTTCAACATACCTAATTAGTAGGGATAGGCTTAGGGCTCAAGTCATACTCAAGGTCAAGACGTTCACCATTCGCCGAACTGGTAAATGAAATGGCCAGATTTGTTCAGTTTACCCACCTAAATCTACTGCTTCTGCAGTCAGAAGTCATTCATTTAATAACTGTATCACTACCACTGCTACATGTTAACTCCCCACTCAGGGACATATCTCTGTCATTGCTAACTAATATTCACCTATGTCCCCTTGAATATAAGCCTGCTTGCATTCCTTCCTTCCTTTCTTCCTTTCATGTATTTTTATTTATTTTTTTTACCTTTTGCTGGAATAGCATATTGCTTACACAGCTCAGTGACTTAAACTGAAATTAACACACTCAAAGCAATGACCACCATAATAGCTTATACCTTATTGAATTGCTTCATATGAATTTCCAATGGAATTCAGCTTGCCTGAAAGGATATAATTACTATTGTGCTTTTTTTTTTAAACCAACAGAAACCACTTTTGGAATATCATGTCATATATTAAAAGCATAGCAAATATAAGGGTATTTTTTAATTTTAAAATTGGCTATTTTTTCCCTAAATTATTTTAAAATAGATACCCACATTTTTGCCCAAGGTAAAATGGGAAAGTAAATGTAACATTTACTAAATAATATAATGCATATAATATAGACTGAAAGAAAAGATTAGTTGTTAGTTGGTTCAAGCCATGATGCAAGTGTAAAGCTAGGTACACACGCGTGAAAAAGGTGGCCATTTCGGCAGGAACCAGCCAATATTTGGCCCATGTGTATAGCTCTCTGTCCGACAGAAGCTAGTCTCACAACTGGCTTATGTCCAAAGGGCATGCTTGAAATCCAGCATTGGACCGGCATCAATCAGCGCTGTCAGCCAATGGAAAGCGCTAGTCAGTGTGTTCTTTAGGTAGCTATCTGTAAGAGGTAAAAACTAGGTCTACCATCTTTTTTAAGGCTGGGAAATCCAAGTATTGAAAGAATGCAAACACAAACAAAAAGTACACTAAACCTGTGCAATACAAGAACACAAGAAAATAACTTTAATAAAAAGAATAATCTATAAAATGCACTTGCAAAATAAATGGAATAGCATGCCCGTCACCAGCCTATGCAGTAGAGATGGTACGTGAAAAAAACCTACTGCGGTTCTGTGATGTGAAGTTAAACATTCAGAGCATTACTTTGTGACTTTCCTGGAAAATCTGCTTGAAATGCACAGTGGTAGTGCTCTGGTGGCTATGATATTCTGCAGTCTAGTTGTACACATTTTACTGTCACATCTGGCTTTGTTATGCGACTGATGTCAGTGTCAGAACTATGTAAATGCGCAAAGCAAAAAAAGTTGTTTTGTTTCATTTTGTTTACATTTGTTATTTACATAAATTTGTTATTATTTATTATTATTATACAGGATTAATATAGCGCCAACAACTTGAGGGTAGACAGTGCAAATACAATACACTTCAATACAGTAGGAATAAGAGGGCCCTGCTCGTTAGAGCTTACAATCTAAGAGGTTTAGATAGATTTGGTTCATTAGTTTAATTTGTTTTCGGAATTTGTTTAGTTTGTTCATTTTTGAATCAATTTGAAGAGTTTTTGAATCAATTTTGAATAGTTTTCTAATTTGAAAAGTTTTCTAATTCAAATTGTTTTCAAATTGTTTTCTGTTATATTTTTTCTGTTCTATTCCTTTGTTTTCTATTCTATTTTATTCTCTTTGAAAATAGGAGAACTATTCAAATTCAAGGACTTTTTGAATTTGAAAACTATTCAAAATTGAAAACTTTTCGAATTTGAAAACTATTCGAAAAGTATGCGAAATTGATTAGAAAATAATTAGAATTTCGTCCAATTTTTTTTCATTATTTTGAATTTGTTTAAATTCGGTACTATTGTAAAACATGAAAATTTGTCCAAATTTTAATTTGGAATGAAACGAACCACACATGTCTAGAACTATGGCAGGTGGAAGATCAGTCTGTAACTGTCCATGGAAACTCTAGCAGCTTTTGAAGTAGGTGACTCCAAACTACACGATTTGATTCAACCCACAGCTAGGGTCAGTGACTACTCATACTCAGTTCACAAACTGATGCTTCAGATTAATTAGTCTTCACTTGGATCCCCCCAACAACCCCCCTCCAGCACAGGCTATCCTTCTTTTACCACTGCACTGTATCATTGGCTGCTATAAAAACTTAAATTGAAGTGCTAAGAGGGCCATATACAACTTTATTTCAATAAAATTTAGACATACAATCCAAAAAGTAACCAATTTGTTTTGGGGATCCAAGAGCACCCCCTTCACCAGAAGTGAACTGAAACTAGAATGGTATTTTTCACAGTGTGATTTACAAGCACAGGTCTTGTCAGCCACTTGTTAGATGGCCAGGGTCCTGCAATGGGGGACCCTGATGTGTAAGGGGGGCTCTGATATGATAGTGGGCTTCTGATGTGAAAGTGACAGTCTGATGTGGACCCTGATATAAGAGGGAATCTGTTGTGTAAGTGGGGCTCTGATGTGATGGGGTCTTCTGATGTGAAAGGGGGACTTTGATGTGAAGGGAGGATTTGATGTAAATGCAGCTCAGATGTGACAGAGACTTCTGAGGTGAAGGGGAGGGGCTTTTGATGTGATGGGGAGCTACAGATTGCATGGATATTTCTTGGGGTGAGTTTATTCATTCCTTTAAATGTTATTCAGTCTTTTATTAAAGTTTTTTTCTGCTTGTAAATATTTGTAAAGTATAAGATATGGCCCTTGTACTTTAACCACTTCACCCCCGGAAGGATTTCCCACTGTAGGACCAGAGCACTTTTTGTGATTCAGCACTGCATTGTTTTAACTGACAATTGCGTGGTCGTGCGACATTGTACCCAAACAAAATTTGTGTCCTTTTTTTCCCCACAAATATAGCTTTCTTTTGGTGGTATTTGATCACCTCTGCGTCATTTCTGATCACCGCTATAAACAAATAAAGAGTGACAATTTTGCAAAAAAAAAAAAAAACAATATTTCTTACTTTTTGCTAAAATACAAATCCAAAATAAAAATCTAAAAAAACTAATTTATTCGTCTATTTTGGCCAATTTATATTCTTCCTCATATTTTTGGTAAAAAAAAAATCGCAATCTGCGTTTATTGATTGGTTTGCGCAAAAGTTGCCGCGTTTACAAACCATGAGAATTAATTTCTGACGTTTTTACTTTTTTTTTACTGGTAATGGTGGCGATCTGTGTTTTTTATCGGGACTTTGATATTGGGGCGGACATGTCGGACATTTTTGACACTTTTTTTGGGACCAATGACATGTATACAGCGATCAGAAATTTAAACAACCACTGATTACTGTATAAATGTCATTGGCAGTGAAGGGGTTAACCTGCAGGGGGAGATCTAGGGGTTAACTGTGTTCCCTAGGCGTGTTCTAACTGTGAGGGGGCTGGGCTACCATAGGCATAAGAGATCTAACTGATCCCAGTGACAGGGATCAGTAGATCTCTTACATGCCCACTGACAGAGCGTGGAACCGCCGTGTCTACATCGGTGGTTCCCCGTTCTTTCTCTCTGGCAGGTCATCGCGGCTCGCCGATGGACACTGAGTCTACCCAAGCTGCGGGCACACCCCTGCAGAGTGCAGCGGGCACGAGAGCACGCCAGCGGCGGCGCGCTCCTGCCTGCTAACTGCGCAAGCGCAGATCACCACTTATATACGGCGATTCGCAAGACAGCACCACAATGCCACTGTAAATATACAGTGCTTGGTCAGGGACCGGGTTAAGGTTTGGAGAAATCGGCTTTAAAGAAATACTAGGATTCCACAGGTCCCTTGTCAAAAAAGGCTGATAAACTGTAGGTTGTAATAATGTATCTATAGTAAAATGGTTCATTACTTTTAAAAATTCTTTAAAAGGTATAATTATAAACAGAATACTCTTTTTTAGAGTTATTGACATTATAAATACACAATTTACTTATTTTGGTTGCATTCCTTATATCCAGAAAAAAAAGTGTTCCTTGTTGCAAAAAAAAAAAAAAAAAAATATGAAGCATGTAAGCTTAATGGCTGCACAATACTGCAGAATTACATTTTGTTGTGAATGCTGTTGGGAAAATTGACTCATTAAAGTGGTTACTTTCCTTCAATGAAGAAGAAACAATTGAAAGTAGAAAATGAGATAATTGAGGTAGCTCTAAATGAAAGTGTCCTTGATTTAAAAGTCATTTGGAATCTCTTGTCTTACAATAAAGCTCCTTTGGTACATTTGGAACACAATGAAAAGGAAAGAAGAACATTCAAGTACAAAAGCTAATTGATACTATTCACTAGAATACAGCATTAGAAATTCTATTATTCAATAGGTAAAATCTGGATAATTTTAAAAGGGAAATTAATCCTGTTATTGCCATAGTAAGTAAGCAGACAAAATGGCATGCAAACAAATACTGCATGGTTTTCTTGTTAATGGTACGGGGCATAGGATTAAGAAAAGCAGACAACAGTTTCATCTTTGCTTTCAACATGATAAATTCTATGAAGACTAACAGTGCTATTAAATTCTAAGAGAGTAAGAGCTCACATTCATGAAAACACATACGGCAACACATGGTTAGGTAACAAGCTTTGCTGTGCATTTTTATGTGCATTGAATTGCATTTGTGAAGGAAACAGTTTAATTTACTTAAATAAAAAAAGAAAAAAGAAAAAAGGGCAACACACTGAACTGCAGTATGTGGATCTATTTTCCAATGCTGCAACACAGCTTAGTGATAATAGTTATGCATACAGAAAACAAGGGCTTTCCGTTGTGCTTTCAACCTCCCTTAATTAGAAATTGCAACAAAATATATAACTATTTTCCAAATGTAGATATGTCATAAATTATACATATTGAACATGTTGTGTTATTTATTTTATTGTAAACATTCACTATATTAAATCATAGTAAAAAGCAGCGCTATAATCAATAAATCAATAAATCAATGAACCATGGTGCAAGTGATGCAATAATGTGCAAAAAATTCATGCAAAGTCGCAGCAAAAGTGCCAGTGCAAACTATATGTGCAAGACAAACTGGTGCAAAATTGCAACAATATAAGTGTCCATAAACAGTCCTCCTTTAAGTGTGCAGCATCAATCCTTCATACTTGTTTCCATCACCAAAAAAGACCGCATGCAGGTGATCACACCAGAGGCTTACCAGATGTCTGGATTAAAATCGCCTGTATATCAGAGAAAACCTCAGCCAAATATCCCTTAAATGAGGTCCACACTTCCAAGGAACAATCGATCCCCCATGTATCACTCATAAGAAACAGAGAAGATTCCTCATAGTGTATCTCTTTAAGCAGGTGAATTTATTTAAAAGGATAAAATTGCGCTTAGCCAGCCCTGTGATCAAGTCGGAAGTGACGAAATGTCGGGGCGTGGCTACACGGCAACCTGAGGAGAGCTGATGCATCAGGCACACCAGAGGCTAGTACGCTCGCTAAGGAGAGGAGAGGAGCGAGGAACAGCTGACTGGTAGATGTCTCTGCTTTTTCACACTGCGAATGATTTTATGGTTTGATGTAAGCGCAATTTTATCCTTTTAAATAAATTCACTTAAAGAGATACACTATGAGGAATCTTCTCTGTTTCTTATGAGTGATACATGGGGGATCGATTGTTCCTTGGAAGTGTGGACCTCATTTAAGGGATATTTGGCTGAGGTTTTCTCTGATATACAGGCGATTTTAATCCAGACATCTGGTAAGCCTCTGGTGTGATCACCTGCATGCGGTCTTTTTTGGTGATGGAAACAAGTATGAAGGATTGATGCTGCACACTTAAAGGAGGACTGTTTATGGACACTTATATTGTCGCAATTTTGCACCAGTTTGTCTTGCACATATAGTTTGCACTGGCACTTTTGCTGCGACTTTGCATGAACTTTTTGCACATTATTGCATCATTTGCACCATGGTTCATTGATTTATTGATTTATTTATTATAGCTTTTTACTATGATTTAATATAGTGAATGTTTACAGTGATTTATTTTTAGAGCAGCAGCTAGGTATTTATGTATTGAATCTCTATACATATTTACACATATTTATTACACAAGAGTTTCACTATTAAGAAAATAATTTTAGCGCAGTGTTTTAATTGTTTATTTATTTTATTATTTAATTGCAGAATGTGCAAACTATAGTATACTATTTGTTTTTATTTTTTTAAATTGTTAATACAACTGGAAGATACCATAGATTGATAGTGTGATCTTTAAGAATACAGCTACTCTTGCCCAGTGCAAGATTTATAAGAGGGAAAAAGGGGCAATTGCCCCGCCAGAAGGCCAGAAGGGAGCCCCTGGCCCCAGACTTACTTTGTACAAAAAAAGTCATAATTATAAAATTCGTTTGATTATTAAAAAAAATAACGAAGTATGTGTGAGTGTCAGGATACAGAACAGTTACTGTAAGCCTGGCTTCAGAAGCAAAGAAAGTGATGAGGGCTTCTGACAGATGTTTTACATTTCTCATATTATTTTACTATTCGAGATGTTCATTTTAACATGACTGTATCACAGAATTTAGTTCCTTGTTTATGAGAGACAAGTGGGTGGGACAAGTAAAAAGTTAAAAAAAGTTAGAAAGTGCCAGGCAACAGTCCCAACCCTATCATGAGGGAGTGACCAGCATTGATTCATTGCAGTGAGAAACATGAGAGAGAAGCTCACTCCCCCGCTTGAGCCTGACTGATTCAAAGGGGAATTGTGTTCAAAGGAGAGAGAAACTACTCACCCACCGTAACTGTCCGTGTGTCCTCCACCGTACATGTCTACGTAAACCCTTTGTCTTTCAGTGAACACCCTTCAGACCCGCTTCCTAAGCCCTTTTCTTTTTTTTGACCAATCTTCAACTGGAGTGATGATATGAGCCACGTTCTGTGTCCGGAAGATGTGAGACGACTAAAACAGACTGTGAAACGACACAATAAAACCGACTTAAGACTAGAGCCCAGTACGGACAGAATTTAAGTTAGTTAGGGTAGTAAAACTCATTTTGAACGATTGTTTCAAAATGGGATAAACTCTAACACCACACAGTCTAAGGGGAAACTTAGTCAGTCCGAGTTCGCCCCCTCACTCGAAGAGAGAGTACAAAGAGTGACGTTACTTAGTTACGACCAGTGAGGGAGTACTATCCCAACCCTGACAACGGCCC
>BLSH010544484.1:29641-47082 GCA_018402905.1 Glandirana rugosa | reverse complement strand
ATCAACTATAGTTAAAGACTACAATTATCCCTTCTCAGATCTTCAGTTTAGAAACACTTTCCAGAGAACAGACCCTCCCAGTCACAGTATCATTAACCCACTACTAGTCTCGTAACCAAGATATCAACGCCTCCTTAAATGTGAAGAAACACAGCCAGCTCCTCAATTTAATGCATAAACTGAAAGCCAATATTGTGTTTCTACAAGAAACACACTTCCACACAGACAATGTCCCTCACAGAATAAAAATCCAGGATTTACTGTTGCACGACAGATGGCATATTCTGTACCCTAACAGTAAAGATTACACTTTTTTTTCTGCCCCACACAATAAATATTCTAGAATAGACATTCTATTTCTCTCCCAAAAAGATCTTCCTTTTCTATCTCACGCAACTATAGAACCAATGCTCTGATCATCACCCAATTACTATGACACTGACCCTCCCAGACAAGAGACCTTTCACAAAGATTTGACTTCTAGACTCTTCCCTATTAACATCAGAAATTGATATCAACTACATACAAACAAGCCTACGCAAATTTTTCTTGGAAAATAACTCACATGAGACAGCACCCTTACCCAATGGGAAGCTCACAAGTGCGTCATACGAGGAAGATTCCTCCCACCGAAAGCCTCCTGTAGAAAGGCTCAACAAGCCATAACTGCAGACCTAATCCATAAAATTAAAGCCTTAGAGCTTATTCACAAACAATCACAAGCACAGCAAGTAGAGTTGAGCAAACCCGAGCTGTAAAGTTCGGGTTCGTACCGAACTTTGGGGTGTCCGTGACCCAGACCCGAATCCGGACATTTGAAAAAAAGTTTGGGTTCGAGTTCTGGGTTCAGGTATTTGATCACGCATGTTGAATAGCTGCAGGGCAGCCAATGCTGTGAGGGACAGATTGCAGATAGATAGATAGGTAGAGGTTACTACTACTACTGCTTTTAGGGATTAAACAGCCATTAAACATCTTAAAGTTGGGAAAAGCCCTGGCCGGGTGGGTTTACAGCAACTTACTTTAAAATATTCACAGAAATACTCACTAACCCTTTTCTTAAGGCCTTCCATTCCCTTACCTCCTCCACACTCCCCCTTCCACAGAATACTTGAAGCACATATCATGGTTATACCAAAGGAAGGGAAGGATGTTACATAGTCGCAAACTATAGACCGTTCTCCTTACTGAACGTCGACATAAAACGTTTTGCCAAAATCCTGGCAAATCGCTTGCTACCTCTCTTACCATCTCTAATAGGAAAGGACCAAGTCGGCTTCATACTGGGGTGGAAAGCAAGGGACAATAGTATTAAGGTCCTGCACCATTGGATGACCACCAACAAACACATGGAATTCTTCCTCTCACTGGATGAGGAGAAGGCGTTCGTCAGACTGGCATGGGACTACAGTATATGAGAGAAGTATTGCCTGGTTTGGCAGTGAGTAAATTTTAAAGATTAATTTTCTCCCCCATACTCTATGCATTCTACAAACTATCCCCATTAAACTCCCCCATCTTTCTTCCAATCCTATAAACAAACATGCGTAAAATTCTTGTGGAGACAGAAATGTCCAAGAATACCTTACAACCAGTTGACAAAACCCAAAGCGAAAGGAGGCATTGGTCTTCTGGACCTTAAGAAATATTATTAGGCCTTTCATCTTTCTAGGATTGTAGATTTGGCATTACATAGTGATTGCAAAGACTGGGTCCTACTGGAAAATTCCTTTTCCTCTCTGCCACTCAGATCAATACCTTGGCTGCTATCGTGTCACACCCCCTCAACATTGAAGAAACACCCGCTCATTAATACAACACTCTGTTGCTTCAGAGAACCATGTCAAAAATTACACCTCTCTTCCATACCTGGTCCCCTTACACCTATAAAACATAACCCGGCCTTCATTCCAGTTATGTCGGCACAATTCTTAGCAAATGAATGGCAACATCCAGAGATACTAGCACATCAATTTTTCTGAGATGGTACATTACTAGAACATTCTGCCATAGAGCCCAATATGATCAACAACCCTCTTCCTCTCTGGACTTACTTCCAAATCCTCCATTTTTTACAGGACATTATCCGTGACTCCTCAATCTCACATGCTCTCACTTCTTTTGAACATCTATGTTCCCAATCCACCCCTCAACAACACTTGATCTCTATCATTTATAATATGTTTTTTGAAGACACCTCCCCTCAGTCTGGTAAGGCATGTACAACCTGGGAAAAAGAAATGAGTTTACAAATATCGGAAAATCAATGGGAACCTATATTTACAATTGCTCACAAAGGTTCCCTAAACATCTTTATTCAGGAAACCAATTACAAGGCTCTGACCCAATGGTACCGAACTCTAGTAATTCTAAACAAGTATAATCATACCATTTCTAACAAATGCTGGAGGTGTACTGGAGAGCCAGAAACCTTGCTTCATATCTTATGATCATGCCCACTGATCCAACCTTTCTGATCACAAGTCAATGAACTAACAACATTGATTTCTACATATACTTATACCCCGGCTCAATTCCTTTTCCACCATTCCGATATTCTGGCACACCAATACTGTAAAACCCTGATTTTACCCTTCGTCAACACAACCAAAATGTGTATCCCCCAGCACTGGAGATAACCCAACATTCCCACCATCCTGGAATGGTTTAAACAAATTGAAAAAATTGCTGAAATGGAGGAATGTATATATTTATTGCCCGAGATTCCCCAGCTAAATACTCACAGACCTGGGCATGTTGGAAACAAACAACAGATAGATACCAGACACTACTTGGGCAATCCTAATCTAGCCGTTCATGCTGAACATTAATTGATTATTCTTACATACTATACTCAATCTTCTTTTTTCTCTACTACCACGATACAAAGGACCTCCCACCCCTACCAAAGGGACTAGTTTGGGGGGGTCCTCTGTCAATCTGTCCAAAGTGAGGCTATCTAACAAGTACTTTGAGTACTTTGAGCACTTATCCCTTTAATACACCATAACATAGTATATAATAGATTGTCAGCGGAGACTGAGGAGAAAACATCAAACCCACCCCTCCCCTGACTCCTTCACTATCCCCATCTCATTATTCCCACCCTTTCCCTCTATCCCTCTCCCCTCTTTCTCCATCCCTTTCCCCTCTATCCCTTTACATCTCTAGCCACTCCATTCTACTTATCACTGGTTTCATTGCCTTTTGCTAACCAGGTTTCCAAGATGGAGCACACGGTTTGCGATAACATACTATACTAATAATGCTCACAGCTATCATACAAATACGAGTATTTTTTTACACCTAAGATAATGACCTTACCTTGTTCTCTTTTAACCCCAGACAGAAGACATGATACTAGACTAAATGTTAACCACTTTTTAAGTTTACCTATTGTCGGTCTCTGTATCATACCTAATACTGAATTATCCATCAGAATACAGGTTTGATATGTAATAGAATACCTTATGCTTGTAAATCGTATCTTAAACTGTTTTACTCGCAGTGTAACATGTTTTTTTTGTCCTTCTAATAATTGTATGATACTGTTGTAAACCTAATACTGTTATCCAATAAAAAAAATTTTGGAAAAAAAGAATTGAGAAAAAAATCAGACAAGCATCTTCTTTAGCCCCTAACTTATATATATATTTTTTAGAACAAATACAGTTTATCATTCATTTCAGTTCACTTTATTATTTGTCATATAATTTAATTTCTGTGTTGAGGGGCCCCCCAAACTTGAAGTGCCCTGGGCCCCCCAAGGTCTAAATCCAGCACTGTCTCGACATATGTAAACCCAATGTACTCATTCAGCCTCTTTATCATCTCTCTGATGTCTAAATATCTTCTAATATCTCCAGGTGGATGTGCTTAGATATCTATTTCCTTAAAGTTGAAGTTTGGATATGGAGTTTTTTTTTTTAAATCAGCAACGAAGTTTACAGAAGAACATGAAAACACTCCAGGGTACAAATATTCGAGTTTATAGCACAGCATGATAACGCTTTCATGAATAGCGAAATACAGAAAGATTCCTTGAAAAGCAAACACATGTATTTTCAAGTATACTTTCCCACACAGTTGTATAGCAGTATACGCTCCTACCTACTCAATGAACCCCAAAGCACTAACCCATAGGTTTGAAGCATTGTTATGCAGGATATAATGGCTCACTATAGTAATCTTTGCATCACCAGATCTACAGGTTCTAACCCAGGTGTGTTCAACCATCCACTCCACACCTCTTGTGCTACCTCATCTATGATACCTAAGACACATTGTTTGAGATTCAGTGCGGTCTCAGCTTGGTTAATGGTGGTGCCAATAGTGTTCCAGTATCTATGAAGCTTAGGAAAGCACCATGTCGTATGCATTAGGTCCCAATGCCCTTTGTGCATACGTTTACAAGTGGAGTAAGTCTTTTTAGGTTTATAGCAATGCTGTGCTTCGAATTCTTCTGGGAGAGATTGAGATATTGAAGAATGAAGAATGAAGAATAACTCACAATGCAGAATCCTGAGCAACCCTTTCACCCTCAGACACCTCGGTAAGTCCTCCTGCTGAAGTTGAGCTGCCAGATAGGATAGTACAACCAAGGATTTGGAAATGTCACACCCCCACTATACCTTGCACGTTGCAGATGCTGGATCCTGGATGATTAGTTTCTCCATATCAAGGTTTAAATTATCTAGTTAACTATTCTGAATATTTTGAGTGGTATAAACACCAGCATGTTATGTTATTATTATTATTATACAGGATTTATATAGCGGCAACAGTTTACACCGCACTTTACAACTTGAGGGTAGACAGTACAAATACAATACACTTAAATACAGTAGGGCTCTGCTCGTTAGAGCTTACAATCTAAGAGGGAAGGTCAAGAGATACAAGAGGTAGTAACTGTGGGGATGCACTGATGGAGAAGATAAATGCACAGTTGTTAGGTGGGAGCTATATAGGCCTCTCTGAAGAGATGAGGTTTCATGGATTGTCTGAAGGTGGACAAAGTAGGAGAAAGTCGGACAGATTGAGGTAGAGCCTTCCAGAGGATGGGAGAAGTCCTGGAGGTAAGCATGGGATGAGATGACAAGGGAGCTAGAGAGCAGGAGGTCTTGAGAGAAATATGTAGGAAATATAAAAGTCGAGGCAACAGAATCATCTTAACTAAGTTAGCCCTGCCAACCATGGATAGCCACAGCCTGTTCCAAAACGTAACTTTCTCCCTGAACATTGAAAGCAGTGGGCATGAATTCATGTGACAATAATCCATCAAAATAAGAGATAGCTAATGGCAGTGGTGTGAGACGTGTCTCACCTGAGCTCCCAGCCCTGGATGTTTAGAACCAGTTGATTGCCTCCCGGTGCCTGTGGTAGTGCTAGTGTCGGCTGTGCTGTGCTGTGTTGAGCTGTGCTGGCGTCTTTCGAATTAAGGCTCAGATTGGACTTGACTGGGCTTGGACTGAGACTGTAAACCTGTGAACGGGCTTGCGGGCTTACGGCTCGTGGTTTATGCTGGTGCCTGTATCCTGTGCCTCTTATGCTTGGTTTCTAGCCCCCCTTTATTCCCCACCACTCTTCTAAGCATCTCGTGTTCCCGGGCTCTTGAGATAATGGGGAACAAGAAGCATCCTAAATCCGAGCTGAAAATGGAGCATGGGATGAAAAACTCATCCAAAGACTTACCCAAGGGCTCATCAGGAGAGCCTGCAAAGGATTTAAGCCGGCAGCTGAGGTCGGCTTCCTGACCGACATCACCTGCTGAGGGTGGCCGCGATGCTGGGGGCAATGCCAGCAGCCTCCTGATGGGTGGCCATTTGGTTGTCTCGTCTGGGGTTTTGCTTAGGGGTCCGCCCTTGCCAGGAGCCTTGTCGGACGCCTCGGATGCCACGTCTTGTGCTCTCCTTGGCACGCCGCCTGGTGTTGTCAGTGCGGTGGATGTGACCGAGTCGGCTGTGCAGTCTCTGCAAACGGCACGGGGGCAGCATACGGGTCTGGCTGAGACACACATGGAGGATGCCAAAGCTGATATGGTAGTCATAGAGACAAGGAGTCAGTCTCTATCACTGTCTCTGCTTCCAGTATCAGCATTGCCAGGCATTCAGAAGGTCCAACAGGAGAGAGAGTCAGAGCATTCGGAGAACTGTCAGAATGGTAATGGGGATCAGTGTGAGATCACACTTGCAGGACAAGATGCAGGCTTTGGGGTTTTCTCTCCAGGACCCCCTGGCCCCCCGCAGGGAAGGGAGGGCTTTCAAGGACTACAAGAGTTGGTGTGTACAGAGCTGCAAGACAGGTAAATCAAGTAACCCAGTATCACTTTCAGTTTCTACACAACTATCTCTTGCCACTTCATCAAGTTCTGGGAAATATGACAAATCTGATACGCATAATAAACCAACTGGACATGACGTGACACATACCTCTGGAAATAAATCTGGAAAAGGGCAAGTCGTCAGAACAATGTCTGGCCCTAAACATGATCTTAAACAAGATCTTAAGCCTAATTCCAATATAACATCGGAACTGTCATTAGAAAATGCTGATTTGTGCTCATATATTCGTTCATTACCAATAAGATCAGATCTGGAGCAATATGTTGTCCGTTTAGAGACTTTGTGCAAATCAGAAATATTGGCACTTAAAGCAGAAGTCTCTAATATTGGGTCTCGTATTAATGACATAGAATCTGTAGTGGAATCCACATATGTACACTTAGATAACCATTATGAAGTTTTGAATGACCACATATATCAGCTACAGGAGATGATATATCAGTTAGATGATCAAGAAAACCGTGCAAGGATAAATAATATAAGAATTAGGGGACTACCAGAGACTGCGGAAAATAAAGATCTGTCCAGATCGATCCAATCGATCTGTAACAAATTATTGAATAAAGATCCTTCAGCTGTAATAGAAATGGATAGATTACACAGGACATCAGGTATAAGATTCATGGATCAGGTAAAACTAGGGATGTTATCTGCTGTATCCATTTGTTTACAGTTAAGGAAGCAATCATGGCAGCATCCAGAAAAGAGAAGGGCGTACAATTCGAAGGCCATCTGGTAATACTTCTATCTGATCTATCTAAACGTACACTTCAGTTAAGAAGGGCATTGAAACCCCTGTTGGACACTTTGATTACTTATGGAATTGTTTATAGGTGGGGGTTCCCCTTCAAACTAATAGTGACTAAAAATGGGGAGTCTGTGATATTTAGATTTCTCAGTGATTTGTCTAAAATGATAAAGACATTTAAACTTCCCCATGTGGATTTACCAGACTGGCCCTTTACACCTACCCTTTTAAAACCACCACCAAGAAGTAGCTGGCAGAAGGCGCATTCTAGACATCAAAAATGAAGCATAATGGTTGAGGAATTTGAAATTTAGATTTGAGCAGGGAAAGATGTTGGGGGGGGGGGGTTATTGTGGGAGGGGAATGTATCATTCTGGTTATTCTATTACTATAGAAAGAATAACATTATATGAGTGTTTAAGAGTGTGGGACACAATATATCCCCCCCCGACCCCCCCTTTTTTTTCTCTTCCTTCTCTCTCTTTCCCTGACATAAATGATGGAAATATAAATTAAATAGGCATCTGGAGGGGGGGGGGGTTTCTTCCCTTGATATAAAAAAATTATGAAAATATAAATTAAACAGGTACCTGGAGGGTGGGGGGGGGGGGTGGGTGGGGGGTTTGGGGTTTTTTTTTTTTGTCGTACTGATGGCAAAGCTCCACCGTTTGAGCTTACCTTTCTTCTACATTAGGTTTTCCTAAAATTTTTTTTTATATTTAGGGAATTGGCAATACTGTCTTATTAGTTGATTTTGTCCCTGAAGATTTCAGGGTCAATCAAATGCTCTGCAGGTTGGGGAACTGTTCTGTATGAATTTTAGGATGTCGGGTATTTTGTGTTTTGGTGAGATTGGTTGGGATGGGGGAGTTGGGGGGAGGGGTTTTTCCCCTTTCCCCTTCCCCCCCTATTTTTTCTTTTTTTTTTCTTTCTCCTCATTCTCTTTGGCTCTGGTCCCATGCCACACCACCCTCCGCTTGCCAAAGGGGCTATGAACAAATTATTAGTATCTTAGCCTCATGTCGGTGTTGATTTGTTCCTTTAATGTGAAGGGTTTGAATCACCCTAACAAACGCACCCAGATCTTACATTACCTGCATAAAGAAAAGGTGGATATAGCCCTCTTTCAAGAGACACATTTTCGTTCTAATGCTTTTCCTACTTGTAATAACAAACATTTTACCATATGGTTTCATAGGGCAAATCCATGTGCAAAATCCAAGGGAGTTTCTATTGCAATTCATAAAAAAGCACAGTGTCAGGTTGTTGACTCTAAAATTGATCCTCAGGGCAGATACATATTTCTTAAGGTAAGACTGGGAACAACCCTTTATACTGTGGCTAATATGTATCTCCCCAATACTTCCCAGGTTCCGGAAGGGGTTGGATACTTACAGTTGCTTGAATCGTATGCAGAGGGAGAGATCATTATAGCAGGGGACTTTAATTTAGTTCTTGGTTGGGTTCATCATCTGGCAAAACTAGCATTTCACTTTCTACTCTCCGTAAATTTAAACAGAAATTATCTTCAATGAAGCTATTTGACCTTTGGCGAATTCTACATTTGGGTGAAAGGGATTATACTTTCTATTCATCAGTACATAAAACCCACAGTAGAATTGATTATGTTGTTGTGACACAACCCTTACTAGATGCAGGTCCTAAAATAAGCATTAAACCTAAAATCTGGTCAGATCATTCGCCAGTTTTTTGTTGCCTAAATTTTGCAGAAATGCCTGGTAGGAACAGACACTGGAGACTCAATGATAATTTACTATTTGACCCTGTTTGTGTTGCAGATATCAAAAAACTATTTATAATTTTGTGCAAGATCATAGTTCAGATAGATCGGCTCCAACTATAAAATGGGAAGCATTAAAACGTGTCCTGAGTGGTATTTTCATTTCCCATGGGACTAGACTTAAAAAAGCAAAGGCGGCAGAATTTAACATCTTCATTCAAAAGCTTTCAGATGTAGAAACAAAACATAAAAATACTAATGTTGAGGAACATGTAATCGAGCTCTCGAATATACGAAATCAGATAAGGCGTCTTTTGGATCAACACTCCTTGCGGGTTCGGGATAAGTTTTTAAGTACTTCGTATGAATATAGCAATAAGAGTGGGTCGCTCCTAGCAAGGAGTCTTCATCCAAAGGCTGCTTCAGTAACTATCAAGAAATTGTCTCCTCCAGGTAAGGACTCAGTGTTTACAAATTCTGCGAGTACAGAAAATGTTTGTGACTATTATTCGGCGTTATACAATATTTCTCAATCTACTCCCTCATTAGAGAAGGAAGAGGAAATCTTATCATATATAAATGAAACACCCTTACCAAACCTGGACTCCTCTATTAAATGCTCCATGGATACTGACTTTACTTCAGAAGAATTAATCTCAGTTATCCAACTTGCAAAAAATGGTAAAGCTCCAGGTCCAGATGGATTTTCCAATCGATTCTATAAAATATTTGCTTCAGATTTGGCCCCACTTTTGGAATCATTTAATTCAAACTCGGAGTGCCAATTTTTTCCACAGGAGGCCTTAAAAGCTCATATATCTGTAATACTGAAACCAGGTAAGGATGAAGCCATTCCAAGTAGTTATCGACCAATTTCGTTACTGAACTGTGATATAAAATTTTACGCAAAAATGATAGCCAACAGGCTTTGCCTGATACTCCCACATATAATTCATTCAGATCAGACAGGCTTTGTGAGAACTAGAGTTGCATGGGACAATACCATTAAGACTCTTTCATTAATATCTATAGCACAGAAATGTCAGATCCCTGCCTGTTTCCTATCGATCGATGCCGAAAAGGCATTTGATCGCTGAAATTGGAGATTTTTATTACACTCACCCCATCAACTAAATCTCAGGGATAATATGATTAATAAAATAATGGCATTATATATTAATCCATATGCACAGGTAAGAATTAATGGTACTTTATCACCCCCATTTAAGATTAATAATGGAACTCGCCAGGGTTGCCCTTTATCTCCATTGTTGTATGTGATTACGATGGAGCATCTAGCAATGGCCATACGCAATAACCCTTCTATACACGGAATTACCAGTAACAGAATAGAATACAAACTATCTCTTTATGCAGATGACGTTTTACTCTATATTTCTTCCCCAGGCTGAGTATTCCCTCTATTTTAAAGGAACTCAATTCTTTTGGACGGGTGAGTAATTTTAAAGTTAATTTAACAAAATCAGATTTATTGAATATCTCACTACCTAAGGAAGACGTTACTTCTCTAGCTACACTGTTTCCCTTCCATTTGCAGGAGGTAGCAGTGAAGTATCTGGGAGTGTTGATCCCTATAGATCTTTCAAATGTTTTCAACTTAAATTTTTTACCCCTCCTGTTATGAATACAATCTGAGCTTAGGTCATGGTCCAAACTATTGTTATCCTGGTTTGGTAGAATAAATGCCATTAAGATGGACATCTTACCCAGATGTCTATATTTGTTTCAAATCTTACCTATAAAAATTCCAAAAATGTATTTTAAAAAATTAAATAGATATGTATTACAGTTCACCTGGAAAACTACTAAGCCTAGATTAAATCGAAAAACGCTTTGCCGATCGAATGCCCGTGGGGGTGCGGCTCTGCCGGATGTTTAAGGTTATTATAGGGCCGCTATATTTTCAAACATTTTAGATTGGTTTTATCACTCTTCCGATAAACAATGGGTTCAAATTGAAACAGAAATATCACCTATACAGCCTAAGGCCGCACTGTGGGTTCCTCTGAAAACTATCGGGGGACGCACCTTGTGGCCATGGATTACCTATACAGTTTTGGAATGTTGGCATCACTATCTAAAGCTCTTTACAATATCTACTATTCCAAGTCCTCTTACATCACTGTTGGACAACCCATCCTTCTCTATCGGGCTTCATTCACAAGCTTTTCTAGGATGGGGTAGAAATTTTTGGCCACAAATTAAGAATGTGATCTTAAATAATACTTTTATAACATTCACAAATTTTTAAAATATTCATAGTCAAGGTAGAGGCCTATGGTTTATTACTTACAATTACAAAGTTTTTTTGGTTCTCTACAGCCCAGGACAAATATATATAGGCTACTTACAGAATTTGAAGAATTATGCCTTTCCTCTGAGCCTCCATTGCATACTATATCTAAGATTTATAAAATTTTATTAAATTTAGATTCACAAGGCTTACCAACTTATACAGTAAAATGGGCCACCGAGTTGGATTGCTTGATTACGGAGGAGAATTGGGGTCAAGTCTTTAACAATACACACAAATTCTCGAGAGCATGCGTAGCCCAGGAGCGTAACTTTAAGCTGGTATCAAGATGATACCGAATGCCAGCGGACTTACATCGTATTTTCCCTTCTCAATCAGAATTATGTTGGCAAGGTCATATATCTAGAGGAGACTTTATTCGTGTATGGTGGGCTTGCCCCCCAATTTATAAATTATGGGAACGAATTATACCCCTTTTTAACCTAGTTACGGGTGAGAGGGTGAGTAACTCAGTAGAGGTGACTTTATTATCTCTTATTCCAAATACATTATCGAGAGTTAGGAAATGTCTTTTGGGTTTTTTTTATATCAGCAGTTAGGCAGCTCATCCCTAGGTATTGGAAGACTATTAATTCTCCCTCATTTTCAGAGTGGATTGAGAATCTAAATGGAATTATGCGTATGGAGGAACTGGTAGCAGAAAACAATGACACAATGGTAAAGTTTAACAGGGTATGGAGGACCTGGTTAGCATTCATAAATCAATAAAGGACTCTGACCTTCGGTTAAGTCTGAATACGGCGCAGACTAATAAGTTGGCTTTTGGCACCCACGGGCGATGAGGTGATGGGTGTGAGTAGGATGACCGGAGCAGAGGGAATTCCTGCCCCCCCCCCCTTTGTTTTTTCTCCGTCATGTGTTTCTGGGCGATGTTATGTGTTATATGTATTTGTGACTTGTTTATGGTATGTCTTGTATTGTAATCCGTTGAAATTGAAAACTAATAAAAAGAGATATATAAGGAAATCATTATTCCCAAGTATGGTATATACAGCTGGCATTGGACAAAAAAGATGCCAAGAGTAGGTTAATCATCTCATCAAACTGCATCAGTGCTGATTTCAACCAATTAATTGTCATACCTGATTATGTGTCAAATTTAGAGATAGTTGACATTGCTGTTTTCAAGGAGGATTCTGTATCACCCAGGAGTATGAGCATGTCATCCGTGTACAACATTATTTTTTAATACATGTCTGCATTCCTAAAGCCAGCAATATCTTCACTGGACTGTATTAAAACTGACAGGGGTTTGATGACCAGGGCAAACAGCAAGGGTGACAACAAGCACCCTGCCTGGTCCCCCTGCCCAATCAAAAGGGCACTGATATCCTTCCTCCCCCTCCTATGCCGGCCCAAGGTGAATAATACAACAGTTGTATCCAGAAAATAAACACCTTCCCAAAACCAATCCTTTCAAGTATTGCCCACAGGTATTCCCATTCCATGATGTCAAATACTTGGCAGGGTCAAGGGACAGCAAGGCCCATGACCCTGCATTGTCAAAAGGCGTCAGTACATTAATAATTTCTCTACCTCACTATAGCCGAAAGATGGCCACAGAGTGGCTGTCCAGTTCTGAGAGGGCATCCATGGAGTGCACATCGGGAAGTGTCTGTGATTGCTGTGGGCCAATCACAGTAGCTCTTTACCATGTGATCACTGTGTACAATCACAAGCAATCATAAATGTAAACACAAAAGGTCATTGTGGGTTTCACAGCTCACCTTTCCCTCAAATAGAGACTGAATGTGAGGGAAGGAGAGCAGATCTGTTGCTGAATAGTGAGTTATACCATTTGACATTGTTTTACAGTGCTAAAGTGCCACACAGTGATACACATCAGTGCCCATAAGTTCCTATCAATGCCCAGTAGGGCCCATCGGTGTTGCATTATCAGAGAAGCCTCATCATTGCCGCTTATCGGTGCCCACCAGTGCCACCCCATCAGTACTGCCTCATCAGTGGAGCCTCATCGTGCCCATCACTGCCACATCATAAGGGCACATCAGGGTAGCTTATCAGTGCCCATTAGTGCAGTCTTCTCAGCGAGCTTCATTAGTACACATCAGTGCGGCCTCATTAATGCACATCAGAGCAGCCTCATCAATGCACATCCGCTTATTAGTGCAGCCTAATCAGTGCCCATCATTGCAGCCTCAGCAGTGCCCATCAGTGCAGCCTCATCGGTGCATATTAGCATACATCGGTGCAGCCTTATCACCACCCATCAGTGCAGCCTCATAGGTGAACATCAGTGCTCATTAGTGCAGCCTCATCAGTGCCCATCAGTGCAGCTTCATCAGTGCATATCAGCACCCATCAGTGCAGCCTCATCAGTGCCCATCAGTGCAGCCTTAATAGTGCACCTCATTCTCATCAGTGCAAATCAGTGCAGCCACATCTGTTCCAGTATCACCATCACAGCAGTGTGTCACCACAGCCAACCTGCACTATATCTAAAAAAAAAATTTGCCAATGAGGAGGCATTTCAGATCCTTAGTATGACCGACAAGAGCAACGGGGAGCTCGCTGCATCTGACTCTGACTCTGCATTCTGACAAAATACAAACCGGTGTTTGTATGAGGTATTTTGGGGATGAGCAGGCAACCGCCAGTAATGCAGTACCTCTGCATGAAAGGTCAGTTACCAGTGGGGTGTCACGTCAGCCACCAAGGGTTAGGGCCCATGCCAGTCTTCCAAATTCAATTACAAACCTAATATGGCTTCCCCCTGACTCAGAAACAGATTTTACCCCCCCATTTAACTGCACACCCAGGTGCTCAGGTCAGCACAAATTCTGCGTCAATTGATTTTTTAAATCTATTTTTCACCATAGATTTATTATGTTTAATTTAATTTTGAACCAGTGCAACCTTTATGCCTGACAATTTATTACTAATAGCCCAAATTCAAGTTATGCCCATCAATATGACTAGAAACCTAGAAACCGTTAACAGTGGAGGAATTCAAAATCTTTTTGGGTCTCACATTTACCATGGGACATACAAAAAAATTTGTTACACTCTTACTGGTCCATCCACCCCATTCGTTACATGCCCAGTTATTCATTCGTTATGACAAGAACATGATATTTGACTGCCCATTGTGAAGTCATCCACTCAGCATGCACCGGTTCGTGATGTCACAAGGGGGTGGTGCCACCAGGTGGCTCTGCCCCTTACCTATATAAGAACTGTCTAACGACAAGTCAGGCATTTGGCAGTTTGCCTTAGTTGACAGCAAAGCAATTTTTTCTAATTTTGGGTCTGGCGGTGGCTGCGACATCTTTATTGATGATGGAGCTACACCAGGGAACACTTTTTTTTAGTTAAATTAAATTAAAAAACTGTTTCTGTGTTTTTATTACTTTTTGACACTTTTTTGTTGAATGGGTGGGGTACTATGTACCCTATACGCATTCACGAGGAGAGAGAGGGATCTGGGGGCCCCTTCTTAAAGGGGGCTTCAAGATTCTGGTAAAACCCTTGCCAGCAGACCCCCACAACCACAGCCCAGGGTTGTGGGCATTAGCCCCCCTTGCCCCAAAGCACACACCCTCCCATGTTGAGGCCATGTGGCCTGTATGGCAAACACCCGCTGAACGCCCTGAAAATTTGGGTGTTTGCCGAATGGGTGAACAGGCGATGCTTAGGCAGAACTTTCGCTCAGCCCAAACCGTTCGCCCAACTCTAGCAGTCAGTACATCAGGATTTTTCAATTTTAATGATACGTAGCATAGCTTCCTGATAACTTTCATGCAGACTAAATTTGGGGTATTTTTACCAAAGATATGTAGCAGTATAAATATTGACTTAAATTTATGAAGAAATATTACTTATTTGCTAAATTTTATAACAGAAAATTGGCCTGGGTAGGAAGGGGGTAAAAGTGCTAACTAATGAAGTGGTTAATAAATTGCCTGTGTAGGTTGACCATCGTTGATTTATTGGGCATTCATCCTGCCTTGCCTGGATGAACTATACTGGTAATAACTTTGTTCAGCCTCCTGGATAGCACCTTAGCCCACTACCTGTTGCTCAGTATCAGGTAACAAAATGTTATCTGAATCTAGGCCTGGCATTTGTATTGGATGCAACAGCATGTCAGGTGTATCATCCACCACCTCTGATATAGAATGCCCTTGTGTGCCTGCCACCTTTGTAATATAAGTGTAATAAAGAATGTCCTGGGTAGAATCTTCTTTCCCTGCTGGGTAAGAAGGCTTACCCTGTTTGCTGATTGTATCTTTGGGCTTGTTAGAGCCCCAAGGGGCATGCTGAGGCAGAACTGCAACTGCGCCATGTTGATTCTTAAGGGCTGCTATTTCCTACTTATTTTTAGGGGTCATCATGACGGCAGCATACAAATGGCCAGCATCGGTAGGATTCTGAGGCTGTGCTGAGGTTGACTATGCTGGTAAACAGTGGTGAATCAGCCTGGGTGAAGCTTTATGACAGTATCAAGCCAGGGTGCCCCATGAAGCACATCTGCTCACATTCCCAGGCCACCCCCCCAGCATATATATGGATTATTTTACATAGTTACATTGGTCTAGCTTGGTAGAAATTGTGATTTTATCACCTTGCCTCTCTACCTATATGCTGGACATAGAATGCTGCTCAAAGCCAGGCGTGACATTTCAAGATGCAGAGGGTAAGGTAAGCAGGCTGTCAAAAAAACCCATCCGAAGCAAAGAAAGCCATTGTCGAAAGAAAGCCACAAGAAGTCATGTTTGCAGTTTGCAAGAAGCCATGTGGGGGACACAGAAGACATGTGGAAGAAGGAGCTCTGGTCAGATGAGACCAAAATGGAACTGTTTTAGTGTTCACAGATCCTCTCCATCCAATCTGACAGAGCTTAAGCTATTTTACAACAAAGAATGGGCAACAATGGATGTGCAAAGCTGGTAGAGACATACCCAAGAGGACTTGTAGCTGTAATTGCAGCAAAAGGTGGTTCTACAAAGTATTGCCTCAGGGGGGGCTGAATACAAATGCACTCCACACTTTTCAGATATTTATTTGTAAAGAAATTTGAAAACCATTTATCATTTTCCTTCCACTTCACAATTATGTGCCATTTTGTGTTGGTCTATTACATAAAATTCCAAAAAAATACATTTACGTTTTTGGTTGTAACATGACAAAATGTGGAAAGGGTATGAGTACTTTTTCAAGGTGCTGTAGTTGTCTAATGAACCATGACAACGCCTGTATTAGGTTGGGTTAGAACCCAATAGTCTGGCCATTTGATCCAGAGTCTAAGGGGATGTGGACAAGCTTCAGGCTCACCTTCCTCTTGGGCATGAAGGGTTGAGGCTGTAAAGTCCTTATGGAGATGCTGCTTTGGGGAGCAGGAGACTCTGATGATGCTAGAAATCACAGGCTAGGTGAGGCTGATACCACTGTGATGCTTGTCCATTGCTTTCATAACTTCCACATTCAACCCATTCACTTCACCAACTGCATTTGTCTCTGTCACTGCACAAGCCATGCGTCCCTGCTCATCCCACAATACAGTAAGGCTAGGCACAGTGCATGCTGGTTAGAGATGGGGTTTGGGCTCCTAGATGTGTCACTTTCAGTGTCCACAGTTTGGCTAACTAAATAGGGTTTTTAGTAGAGATGAGCGAATCCGGACTGTAAAATTCGGGATCGTACCGGACTTTGGGGTGTCCGTGCCCCAAACCTAATCCCGGACATTAAAAAAAAGTCTGGGATCGGGTTTGGTATTCAGGTATTTTTGCCACCTTTTCTATAGCTGCTGGGCAGCCAATCAACAAGCTTTTCACTAGTTTGCCCTTAGAAGCCATCACAGCCATGCCTACTAATGGCATGGTTGTGATTGGCCAGTGCATCATGTGACCCAATCTCTATATGAGGTTGGAGTCATGTAGCGCCGCGTGTCAGATTGTCTCAGACTAGAATAGGGAGAGCTTCATGCTGCTGCTGTGAGGGAAAGATTAGCGTTCACAACCATCTCAGACTGCATTAGGGAGACCTTCATTGCGGTCCTGTGAGGGACACATTAGCGTTCAGAACCATCTTATATTGCATTAGGGAAACATTCCTGTTGTTGCTCTGAGGGAGACATTAGCGTTCAGAACCATCTTATAGTGCATTAGGGAAACGTTCCTGTGGGTGCTCTGAGGGACAGTTTATCGTTCTAAAAACATCTTGCTATTTGACAGGGAGTCTCGTGTTTGTCCTTGGACCGGGATTACGTCAACATCAACAAAAATCTTGCTATTTGACAGGGAGTCTCGTGTTTGT
>BLSH010544484.1:0-28546 GCA_018402905.1 Glandirana rugosa | reverse complement strand
CTTGTTCCGGGATTACGTCATCATCAACAAAAATCTTGCTATTTGAGAGGGAGTTTCGTGGTTGTCCTTGTTCCAGGATAACGTCATCATCAACAAAAATCTTGCTATTTGAGAGGGAGTTTCGTGGTTAAAAACAACTACTACTGCATTAGGGCCTTGTTCCTGTTGGTGCTCTGAGGGAGAGTTTATCGTTCTAAAAACAACTACTACTGCAATAGGGCCAGGTTCCTGTTGGTGCTCTGAGCGAGAGTTTATCGTTGTAAAAACAACTACTACTGCATTAGGGCCAGGTTCCTGTTGGTGCTTTGAGGGAGAAATTATCATTCTAAAATCATCTCATACTGCAGTAGGGACAGGTTCCTGTCAGTGCTGTGAAAGACAGATTATCGTTCTAAAATCATCTAATACTGGTGTAGGGAGAGGTTCTTGCTGCTGGTGTGAGAGGTGCATTTCTTGCACAAAAATAAAAAGTGCATCTACAATTCTCTTTTGTTAAAAAAATAAGAACAATAATTTATTATTCTTTTTTTTGTATTAATAAATAGTGCTACATAGTACATGTGTGTCCAGAATGAGGAGAGTGTCAAATAAGGGAAGTGGTGGTGGTCGTGGTGCTGCTGGTGCTGCTGGTGTTGGTGGTGTTGTTGAAGCTCCTGTTGCAAGGAGAGGATGTGGTCGATCTGTGCCAGCTACACGCACAAGTGAAACACCTTCCTCAGGTAGCCGAGAGAACCTTCAATGTTATATGGTAGGCCCAAATGCAGCTCAACGAATGGTAAGGCCAGAACAAGTGCAGGTGATAGTAGATTGGGTGGCTGACAATGCCTCCAGTTCCTTCACATGGTCTTCCACCTGGTCCCTTGATGAAAGCTCAGAGTTGTCACCTGAACCCCATGGCTATCTCTCTTTCACCTCAGCCCCTTGTAAATCAGCCAAGCAGTCTGAGCCCCAAGTCATTCAGCAGTCTCTTATGCTTTTTGATGACTCTGCTGCTGTGCTTTCTGTGGGCCAACCACATAGCCCTGGCCCAGAAGTGGAAGACATTGAGTGCACTGATGCCCAGCCACTTCTGGTTCAGGATGAGGACATGGAAACACCACGGCAGCACGTCCGTGATGATGATGACGAAACACAGGTGCCAACTGCTGCGGTTTTCCTCAGTGTGCAGACTGACAAGGAGGGCAGTGGTGAAGGGTGGGTGGAAGATGATGAAGAGGATGATGAGGTCCTAGACCCCACATGGAATGAGGGTCATGCGAGTGACGTATGCAGTTTGGAGGAAGAGGTGGTGGTTGCACAGAGGCACCAGCACAGCAAAAGAGGAAGCAGGTTGCAAAAGCGGAGCGAGCGTCCCCTAGACAGTAGGCCTGCTACTACCCACCGCGCCCAGGGACCTAGCACACCAAAGGCAGCTCAAAGGCGTTTCCCGGTGTGGCAGTTCTTCAGACAATGTGCTGACTACAAGACACAAGTGGTTTGCACACTGTGCAATGAGAGGCTGAAGCGAGGCACAAATGTTCCTAACCTGAGCTCAACCTCCATGACCAGGCATCTAAATGCAAAGCACTTTCTGCAGTAGAATAAGTACCTCAAAATCCGAGAAAGGTCTCGGCCTCCTCCTGCTTCCTCTTCTGCTGCTGCCTCTGCCTCTTCCTCCACCTCTACATTGCCAGTGTCACCTGCCACCCAGCAAACAGACGATGTGATAGCAACGCCACCATGTTCGCCATTGTCCCCAAGCATTTCCACATGGTCCCATGGAAGCTTACAGCTCTCCATCTCCCAAACACTGGAGAGAAAGAGGAAGTACCCCCCTACCCACTCGCGATCCCTGGCCTGAATGCTAGCATTTCAAAATTCCTGGCCTTTGAAATGCTGTCATTCCATCTGATGGACACGGACAGTTTTAAAAACCTGATGGCGGTGGCTGTCCCACAGTACGTGGTTCCCAGCCGCCACTACTTTTCCAGGCGAGCCATCCCTTCCCTGCACAAACAAGTCGGGGACGAGATCAAGTGTGCACTGATACGTGGACCAGTAAGCACGGGCAGGGACGCTATATCTTGCTAACTGCACACTGGTCAAATGTAGTGGCGGGTGGGCCTGAGGCGGCTAGCCATTTGGCGCATGTCCGCCACCCAGGATTGCAGGGCATTTCTCTTTGCCTCCTGTTGCCTCCTCCTCCCACTGCGCTTCCTCCTCCTCCGCCTCCTCTACCACTTCCTCATCCGCTCAGCGTAACACCTTCACCACCAACTTCAGCACATCCATTGGTAAATGACAGCAGGCTGTTTTAAAACTGATATGTTTGCGGGATAAACCCCACACTGCGCAGGAGCTGTGGACGGGTATTGAACAACAAATCGATGAGTAGTTGTTGCCACTGAGCCTCAAGCCCGGCCTGGTGGTGTGCGATAATGGGCGAAATCTCGTAGCAGCTCTGGGCCTAGCCGGTTTAATGCACATCCCTTGCCTGGCGCATGTGCTGAATTTGGTGGTGCAGAAATTTCTAAAAAAACTACCCGGATATGTCAGAGCTGCTGCAAAAAGTGCGGGCCGTCTGTGCGTGCTTTCGGGTTCTCACCCTGCTGCTGCTCGCCTGTCTGCGCTGCAGCGGAACTTCGGCCTTCCCACTCACCACCTCCTATGCGACGTGCCCACAAGGTGGAACTCCACCTTGCACATGCTGGAGAGACTGTGCGAGGAGCAGCAGGCAATAGTGGAGTTTCAGCTGCAGCACGCATGGGTCAGTTGCTCTGCGGAACAGCACCACTTCACCACCAACGAGTGGGCCTCCATGCGAGACCTGTGTACCATATTGCAGTGTTTCGAATACTCCACCAACATGGCCAGTGCTGTTCTCAGCGTTACTATCCCACAAGAAACACTTCGGGCGATGATGGTAGAGGATGTGGCGCAGGAGTAGGAGGAAGAGGGGTCATTTACATGGTTATCAGGCCAGTCATTCACAAGTGGCTCGGAGGGTAGGTTCCTGCACCAGCATAGGCCAGGTCAAAATTTTTCAAGCCATGGGACAGTTCTGGAGGATGAGGAGGACGAGGATGATGATGAGGAGGAGGAGGAACCGTGTTCACAGCAGGGTGGCACCCAACGCAGCTCGTGGGCATCACTGGAGCTTTCGCTGGGGGGATATGGAGGACACAGATGATACACCTCCCACAGAGGACAGCTTGTCTTTGCCTCTGGGCAGCCTGGCACACATGAGTGACTACATGCTGCAGTGCCTGCTCAACGACAGCCGAGTTGCCCACATTTTAACTTTTGCTGATTACTGGGTGGCCACCCTGCTGGATCCCCAGTACAAGGACAACGTGCCATCCTTAATTCCCTCACTGGAGCGTGATTGGAAGATGCGCGACTACAAGCACACTCTGGTAGACGCGCTGCTGAGGGCATTCCCAAATGACACCGGGGGCTCAGTGGAAGCACAAGGCGAAGGCAGAGAAGGAGGAGGAGGAAGAGGTCACCAACGCAGCTGTGGCACTGCCAGCACCTCAGAAGGCAGGGTTAGCATGGCCGAAATGTGGAAAAGCTTTGTCAGCAGCACGCCACCACAAACAGCACCACCAACTGATAGGCAACGTCTTAGTTGGAGGCAGCATTTCAGCAACATGGTGGAACAGTATGTGTGCACATGCCTACACATACTGACTGATGGGTCTGCCCCATTCAACTTCTGGGTCTCCAAATTGGCCACATGGCCTGAGCTTGCCCTTTATGCCTTGGAGGTGCTGGCCTGCCCCGCAGCCAGTGTATTGTCTGAACGTTTGTTTAGTACAGCAGGGGGCGTTATCACAGACAAGCGCAGCCGCCTGTCCACAGCCAACGTGGACAAGCTAACCTTTATTAACCACTTAAGGACCGGAAGGATTTCCAGCTTTAGGACCGGAGCCCTTTTTGCGATTCGGCACTGCGTCGCTTTAACTGAAAATTGCGCGGACGTGCGCCGTTGTACCCAAACAAAATTTGCGTCCTTTTTTTCCCACAAACAGAGCTTTCTTTTGGTGGTATTTGATCACCGCTGCGTCATTTCTGATCACTGCTATAATCAAAAGAAGAGCGACAATTTTGCAAAAAAACCCAAATATCTTACTTTTTGCTAAAATACAAATCCAAAAAAAAAAATATAAAAAAACATTTTTTTTCACCGTTTTTGGCCGATTTATATTCTTCCTCATATTTGCGATAAAAAAAATCGCAATCGGCGTTTATTGATTGGTTTGCGCAAAAGTGGCCGCGTTTACGGCTGAGGAGAATTCATTTTTGGGGTTTTTATTTTTTTTTTATTTTTTACTTGTAACGGCGGCGATCTGCGATTTTTAGCAGTACTTCGATATTGCGGCGGACATGTCGGACGATTTTGACACTTTTTTGGGACCATTGGCATTTATACAGCGATCAGTGCTATAAAAATGCACTGATTACTGTGTAAATGCCATTGGCAGTGAAGGGGTTAACCTGCAGGGGGCGCTCTAAGGGTTTACTATGTTCCCTGGGTGTGTTCTAACTGTATGGGGCCTGTCCTAGCTGGGGAAGGGAAGTGGTCATAGCCTCCATGTACAGGAAGGCTGTGATCACAGCCCTTCCCCCTTCACAGAGCGGAGGTCCGTGTTTACTTACACGGACCTCCGTTCTTTCACTCCGGGGGGGGGGCATTGCGGTTGGCCGGTGGCAATCGAAGCCTTCTAGCCCTTTCCACTACTTTTTTACAGCCATTTTTGTGCCCAAAAGTTCGGGTCACCATTGACCTCAATGGGGTTCCGTGTCCTGGGTCAAGTTCAGATCGAGTTCGGTACCGAACCCGAACGGTTTCACGAGGTTCTGTCAAACTCAACGAACTCGAACATCCAGGTGTCCGCTCAACTCTAGTTTTTAGTATTCATAGTGAAGCAGATACATGTCACTACATATCAACATGGGCCCTAAGCTTATTTTGCTTTCTAGGACACAAGCGGCCATAACAGCAAATGAGGATTAAAAAAGAATGTGGGGTTCCCTCAAAATTATTTCAGACCCTTATCCTAGATAGGTATAGGTATGTATTTAAAGGGGGTTCCCACACAAAAAAAGACAAGTATTCATGGGGTCGCTCAAAACGCCATACCAGATCCCTATCTGAGCATGCATCTTGGCTGGTCAGGAAAGGGTGGTCTAGCAAGCATGCACCCCCCAATCCATACCAGATTACATCCCCTAAATATTGGCATGATACCTTACTAGGGTAGACTTTCCTGGAAAAGCACAACTTCCCCGCAACCCTGGCCGAATGGTTGAGGAGGCCTGTGTGGAATTATTAGAATCTAGAAGCCTGAAATGTGTGGATGGGGGAATCGGGTCTTTTTTTTTGTACAACCTTCTGGTTGAACAAAAAAACTGACACATCTATGGCCAGCTTTAGATAAGTATCTGGTACAGATAAAAGGAATTCTCACCCATTTTGTACACATAACAAAATGGCTGTGCAATGTAATTTAGTGGTCTGCAATTTATATGGTATTTTTTTTCTTTTGAATGTCACTTTTTATTGTTTACCTCCTCAGGCATGCCACTTTACAGTCAGGTTTAAATGATTCATCAGGCATGTTATTTGAGGAAATTGTATATTTGTAATATTGCCCTTTATGTCCTTTTTAAAGAGCTGCCCTTAACTGAATGATATTTTTTTTTGTTTTTTTTCCTTGCATTGGTACATGTTCCCCTTACACTAAGGTCTAAGGCCTTAGTCACATGGGCGTCCTTTAAGTATTGATTTCTGTGAAGGGCTGTGTTTGCCCCCATGCAATGCACAGGCATTCCATGCATCTGCATGCATGCAGTCCTATTTATGTCTACTGGGACACAGCGGCTGTAAGGACACAACTGCTTTCATATCCATGTGGGTATGGGTGACTGCGGGTATGTGTCCCCTAACTCACACTGTCTGTGTTCGGGGACACACATGTGCCCCAACACGGATGTCAAATTGGGAGCAATGGCTGTACCTATGCATCCCTCATTGACATGAATGGGATTGCCTATACATGGATGCATGGAACACCTGTGCATCCTAAATACAGAAAATACAACCCTTTGCATTAATGTATGCTTAGGTATTGTATGCCTGTGCGAATGTGGCTTAAAACTCTCACAGATCATCAGTTTAGCGTTAACCATAAATGATGGCCCTAGAATTATTGCTCCCATTCTGGTATGTGCGACTCAATCATCATTTTTATATGTCAGTACATGTGACACATGCATTTACAATATATTTGTATTTGCTTGTATGTAAAGGCAGGGGATTTTGAAAAAAAATGTTTTTTTTTTTTTTAATTTTGTGTTAATTGATTTTTTTTTTTTTTTTAAAGTTCATTCAATTGTTTAATTGTGTAGAAAAAACTAATCACAGACATGCCTCAAAACTATTTTCTCGTTCAAAAGTTTTATTCAATTTTTCAGCTTACAATGTTTGATAATAAGTGGATATTACAAACATAGGTATAAAATGAACTTACGTCTGAATTGTTGTGATACATATTTGGTATTTGGGGTCGTCCAGTGTTCTGGTTGTAACATTCCGATGGTACTGTTCACATAGGGCACCCCTATGGGGGCAAAGCTGTGCCCGATGTGGCAGCTATCTATTAGGGAGGTACATACAGAAACATTGCATTCCGCTGGTTATGTCTTTCTTCAACATGTATCCTAAGTATTTATATACATAATTAAACTGACATATATTATCTTTCGGTGTACATATGCCAGTACATGGATGACCCATGTCTATTGTCAGTCAAAAGAGATGATCAAAGAGGGAATTTAAAGTCAAGAGGTAGAAAGAATGTGATAGATAGAGAGAGTAGAGAGAGTCCACGTGTCCATACTCGCCCGCCAGCCGACCGTCCCATCCATGTTTCGTGTGTGTTTACCATGGCAGTAAGACTGAATGATCGAACGTGCAGGGTAAGCAATGTATTATCCAGGGATCCCATATCTGCATAAATTTGGTGTCTCGGTCCTTCTCTAGGGCTTCATATTTGGCATGGATCATGAAATTAGTTGTCCTATGTTTAACTTCTGTAAATGTTAGACTGGGGGATTTCCAGGCTTTGGCTATTACCTGTTTGGTAGCCGTAAGAAGGTGTACGAGAAGCTTAAATTGTGTGCGCGATAGTGTATCTGGTTTCAAATTGAGTAATGCCACTTGTGGGTCAGGGGGGATTAGGATGTCTAACATGGTGGAAGCCAATTGAAACACCTTTTCCCATAATTTAGCCGCGATAGGACATGTCCACCAGGTATGGAAATAGGTTCCTGGTTCAGAGCATCCCCTAAAGCAGTGCTGTTGGTATCCCGGGACAAATTTGGCTATCCTGGCTGGGACTAGATACCACCTAGATAGGACTTTGTAGTTAGTTTCAAAAGCCAGGATACTGGGTGAAGATGATTTAGTGGTGGCCCAAATACTATTCCAATCGGATTGATCCAAAACCCGTCCTAAGTCTTCCTCCCATTTTTTAGTGTATAGTGGCCTAGGTTGGCTTGAGGCTGATATCATTTGAGTGTATAAGGAAGAGATGATTCCTCTGGCGTGTGGGTCTTTTTTACAAAATGTTCAAAAGGAGAGAGATGTGAAATCTGGGTCCCATTTTGAAGTGAGTGTGTAAAGAAGTTCTTAATTTGGAGGTACCTAAACTGTTCGGTTGAGGGGAGATGGAAGGATTCCGAGAGATCTAGAAAGGAGCGAAAGGATCTGTGATCAACAAAGTGGTGTAATCGAAGTAACCCAGCTGAAGTCCATGTTCTAATGCTATTGGGTGATTCCCAGACTGGTTTGAAATTCGGGTTTTTCAAAAAAGAGAGGAGGGGGTTGTGGGGGGATTGTAGGTTGTATCTCGTTTTGGTTTTGTCCCAGAGGGAGAGAGTGTGTTTGATTATTGAGTGTTTTATGTAGCCACGATCTGATGGGTGGAGCCAGAGGAGGTTTGCTATTGAGAGTGGATCACACTCGGTAGCTTCAATGTGTACCCATAAAGGTGTTTCTTGAGTGGTGTGGTATTTAGTTAGTGTTGCAAGTTGCCCTGCTCTATAGTAGGCTGTAAAGTTAGGCACTCCCAAGCCACCATTTGTTTTAGGGAGATATAGCGTTTTTCTAGCTACTCTAGGTCTTGTCTTGCCCCAGATGAAACTTTCTGCTCTCTTTTGCATAAGTCGCAGGAGGTATGACGGGACCGAAACTGGTAGGACCCTGAAGAGGTATAACATCTTTGGGAGGATAACCATTTTGACTACATTGATCCTCCCCACCCATGAGATCGGTAGGGAGGACCAAGACTGCAGCAAGCTTGTGATCCCCTTTAGTGCTCCTGGGAAGTTAGCTGTGTACATCTTATTGTAGTCTGCGGTTAAATGCACTCCCAGATATGGGATGGAGGAGGGAGCCCATGGGAATGGAAACGTCCCCCTAGCCATCTCCATATCGGAGGAGGAAAGTGATATATTCAGGGCCCTTGACTTCCCAGGGTTTACTTCCAATCCTGAAATGTATGCAAATTTATCTAGAATGGGAAGGAGATTTGGTCCAGAAATTTGGGGTGATGTCAAGAACAATAAAATATCATCTGCAAAAAGACATATCTTATGGTGATACCCTCCCAGCTCGATCCCGGTGACCTCTTTCGACTCCCTAATTAGGCAGGCCAGTGGTTCTATTAATAGGGCAAATAAGAGAGGCGAGAGAGGGCAACCTTGGCGTGTGCCCCTTTCAATAGGGAAGGGTTCCGAGCTGTAACCAGCGTATTTGATAGTAGCTAGTGGGTTACTGTATAGTGCGGATATCCATTGCATGAAATGAGGGCCAAAGCCCCATGCTGATAGTGTGTAGTGCATATATGCCCAAGAGACAGAGTCGAACGCTTTTTTGATATCAAGCGAGAGAAAGCATGTAGGAATCTTTCTTGCTCTAGCGGTATAAGCCAATAAAGCTGCTCTCCGTATGTTATCATTAGCTTGTCTCACCGGGATAAATCCAGTTTGGTCTATATGGATTAGGCGGCCGATTATGGTCTTAAGTCTAGTGGCCAGGATTTTCGAGAGCAGTTTAATGTCCAGGTTCAATAGGGATATAGGCCTGTAGTTAGAGCAAGAAGATTCATCAGTGTGTGGCTTGGGGAGCATGCATATCGTTGCCGTCAACGTCTCTTGTCTAAATGAGTGACCTTTAAGTATACTGTTAAGTGCTTTGGCAAGGATTGGGGAAAGGATCTCCGAGAAGGTGCGGTAGTAAAGGGCTGTGAAGCCATCTGGGCCTGGTCTCTTGTTAAGTTTAAGTTCCTTTATAGCTTGTGTTACTTCTTCTACAGAAATCGTCTTGTCAATTTGTTCAACCTCAGAGCTACTAACTTTTGGTAGATTTATTTGGGAGAATAGGATGTTTGCTGCATTTTGGTCAAAGGAGTTGTTTCCCGTATAGAGCTTGGCTAGATGGGTCCTAAATTTGCGTACTATCTTTGTGGGGTTACTAGACAAAGTGCCTCTGCCTATGTTTAGACGAATCGGTTTGCGTGGGGCCTTGGCATTGCGCAGGAGTCGTGCCAGAAGGGTGTCTGGTTTGTTGGCTTGCATAAAGTATTTATGTCTAGATCTACGTAAGCTTCTATCAGCATCTTCAGTAAGGAATAGATCATATTCCAATCTGGCCTTTTCAAGCTTTGTACTAGTAGTGGGGTTAGGGTTTTGACTAAATTCGAGAGAGCATTTGTTGTATTCGGTCTCGAGTTTGTGCTCTAGAAGCTTACGTTCCTTATTAAATCTGGCAGCCTGGCGTTGAAGTGTCCCTCTTAGGACAGGTTTGTGGGCTTCCCACAATGTTAGTGGGGTGATTTCGGTTGTGTCGTTTATGGTTAAGTATTCGAGAAGGGCTTGTTTAACGTCAAAGCAATGGGAGGGTTGTTTCAAGATACGGTCGGGTAAGTGCCAGGAGGTATCTTGCGATCTTGGAATGGGGGAAGCAATCGTGGTCATAACCGCACAGTGGTCAGATCATGGGATTGGGAGGATGCTTGATGAGAGTATTTCTGGTGTTAGTCCAGTCGTTACAAATATGTGATCGATGCGTGAGAACGTTTTGTGGGGGCACGAGTAGAATGTATAGCGTTTTTTGGCTGGGTTCATCTCACGCCATGTGTCTACGAGATTATGGGTGTTTAAAAGGCGGTAGAAGGTCTGCTTGTTGGTTTTGTCTGGGGAGATATATGGTGATTTATCTAAGTATGGATGTAAGCATTGGTTTGAGTCTCCACATAGTATCAGAGAACCCTTTTTATGTGCAGCTACTATTTGCAAGAGGTTGGAGAGGAAGGGGTTCGGGTTGTTGTTCGGTGCGTAGTAGGAGACTATGGTCACTTCTACGTCTAGGATGTGTCCCGATACTATTAGGTATCTACCCTCCGGCTCTGATAGTTGAAAGGTGGCGGTGAAGGGGACTGTTTTATGAAATGCTATCAGGGTGCCTCTTTTCTTGGTGGGGGCTGAAGCAGTGAAAACTTGCGGGTAGTTTGCACTGAAGAATTTAGGGGTGTGTTGGGTTGCGAAATGGGTCTCTTGTAAGCATACTACTTGTGCTTTTTGTGAATTAAAATATCTGAATGCTTTGGTGCGCTTTTGTGGTATGTTGAGTCCCTGCACGTTCAATGACAGAATACTTAACGGGGCCATGGGTTATGTTGTGTAGGGAAGGTCTTACCGGAGTGGAGCCGTCGGATGACGGGACGAGCAGGCCACGCAGACTCATGAGGTGGAGAAAGACAAGGAAGTAAGGCTAGAATTAGAAGATAGAAGAGGTTTAGTGGTACACAGTATAAGAGCAACATTATACAACTAACATTTGTTTCAACTGGTAACAGGTTCTGCGGCAGGGAGAGTATCCCGACCACAGAAAGGTAGTGGTTATCTATGTGAGCCCATTTAATACACAAGGGCTGACCTAGATAGCTTGGTGGGTGCATGGTACTACTGCAACGGAGCCTGGACCTGGATAAGTGCAAACAACAAAAAAAAAAACATAGTAAACTGCAGCATTAACTTTGCAACAAGACCAGGGGTATGGGGGGAGCAAAGTGAGGGGGAAATGGGATATGTGTTTGGAAGGAGTCTGGGATATCGTAGGGTTGTCCTGGGTGGGATTGTTAAGGCTAAGATGGTAGTGGCCGAAAGAGGCCAGTTTTGTCTATATGGAATCAACACCTCTAGGGGGAAGTGTTCATGTCCCTGGATCTGTTTCAAATGCTGTTTCATGTCACCTGTGCTTTTCAGGGCATCCAAGGGATTGCGTAACTTCCCCTGGGGTAGTCTGTGTAGAGGCTTTGCCTGTAATAGAGTGAGTCCTAGGTTAAGTGCTCAGTGTTCAGTTACCGACTCTAGGTGAAGCTGAAGAACACTGTTTCCCAGGTCAGGGAGTTTCGATAGTTCAAGTTGTTAATAAGGTAAAGATGGAACAGTTTGCATTGTTCTTAACCGTTCGGATTAACATATCTGCAACAGGCAGGAAAAGGTGTAAGAGCAAAACGTAGACCCCTAAGTAACTTAGCTGGATAGTTTGATATCCTCTGTGTTTGGAGGGTAGTGAAGTCAATCAGGGGTAGTTGACCCGAGTCCAATGGGTATTAACCCAAAAAGTTGAAGCCTATATGGCTTAAGAAAAGGTGAGCAAAAAGAGTGTGGGTTACCCTTTCAGTCCATGGTGTCATCTTGTTCTTGGGGTTGTGGGCCCAGGCTGCTGCGTTTGTGTGCATGGGATTCCCGTTGTTTTCCCGGGGAGGAGAAGGATTTGGAGGGAGAGGTACCTGCTAGTCTGCGGCGAGATGCTGCAGGTTGTTGGTGCTGTTCCTCCGTGAGGTGCAGTTCTTGCAATGTATGCTGGAGCTCTTCCAAGGTATTGCATCTGTATTTTAGACCATTGAATGTAAACTGTATGGAGAAGGGGAATCCCCAGTGGTAGATAATTTGCTTTTGTTGTAGTATGTTCAGGAGAGGCTTCATAGCTTTGCGTTTTGAAATGGTTACCTGAGAGATGTCGGGAAAGATTTGATAGGAGTACCTTTGAAAAGATAGATCTCCTTTCTCGCATGCAGCAGCAAGAAGCTGTTCCTTTGTGCGATAAAAATGCAGTTTGGCGATAATATCGTGTGGAGGGCCATCTTGCTTTTTTGATGCAAGTGCTCTGTGCACTCTGTCCATTTCAAGGCGTTCTATGGGTATTGCTGGTTGCAATTCCTGGAACAGGGCTGTTATTGTTGATTGTATATCCAGCACCGTTTCTGGCACCCCTCTTATACGTAAATTTGGTCTCCTCGCCCTGTTCTCCATATCTTCTAATTTATTTTGCAAAGTCAGGTTTTCCTCCTTCAAATTCTCTACTTCTGCCATATAACTCTGTGTGATTGTCTCCAGCTCCTCAGCTTTCTCCTCCAGCGCAGTGGTACGGGCCCCTAGTTCTCTTATCTCCCTGGTGAGGCTGCTAGTAATGTGGTCCGAGGTCTGGCGTAGGGCCTTATGAAGCATGCGTTCAATTTGCTTCAGGAGTTCTGGGGAGGCCTCTGACTCCGGACCCAGACCAGGGGAGAGAGAGGGTTCAGAATCTGAGTCCTCTGGGAGGGAGGGAGCCTCGAGGGTTTGTTTGTGGACCTTCGGTCCGCCGCTGCTGCCTGCTTGGTGGGTCGCCGCCATCTTAAGTGAGCCTCTTTGATAGTGGAGGCCTTGTATTTGGCCTTCGATCCCCCATGGACCATTTTTACCTTTCCTGTTGTCAAGGTAGGTTCCCGACTGGCTGATGATGCCTTGTCGGCGTTTTCTGTGCTGCAGCTCCGCTTAAATCAGGTCCCGACCGGCTCCGTGTAGCGGAGAGCTAGGTGTGCATGTCCGCTCGGTCCAGCTCCGCGCATGCGCCCTCCGCCTCAAAACTGTGTTAATTTAATTTTTTAAAACCTTTTTTCATTCAAATAGCTATTTTTATGAACTATTTGAATACAGAATTTATTGGCCACCCTCATTTGCACCTGAAAGAGCATATAATCTGACATGACCATTATTACTTTTTATGGGGCCCCAATGCAAAAATGTACATCATAATTATAAGTGTAAACTTCAAGGAACCATTTGTCTAGTCATATTACCAAACATGTTTTAATATTATTTACAGGATAAACTAAGGTTTAAAAGAGTATTATTCCATTTAACTGAACTACCCTATTAAGCTATATGACAATGTTGTATTAGCTGAAAGAGACAGACTTTGTACTGTAAGCGTCAAAGTGAAAATACTAAGGATGTGTCTTAAAATTGCTTTAACTGAAGTTCCAGAACATCTTACCTTAGGGTGAAAAGTGCTAATCTCTACCTTTGCTGATTCCATCTAGTGTACAACGACTACAGTCTTTGTGGGTTTTTTTCCTGTAATACAACAGAGGACAAGTTTTCAAAGAACATAATTATCTGTGTATTGATGCAGTGTAATACTTTTCTTTATCACAGTATCTGACAGTGCCTCTGTGTCTGCACAATACACAGAATCTAGTGACACAATGATATCCTCCTGGAAGAATGTGCAATCTACTTTCTGATTCTAGTGACTGTGTTCAATAAATATTTGCCGCAACTGTTTTAATAATAATAATCACTGTTAAATCACAACATGCTATTTGTCATAGGAAAATGTTATTTTATTGACTAATTCAAAATAGAAGCCAACATATATTGTGTAAAAATACTGGACTACGGTAGTTTCATTTTTGACACATGAAAAATGAAAATCAGAAAAAAAGAAAGAAAAAATATATAAAAATACAAATAAGAAGGCTGACCAAAGGTCAGCTTGAGTTTGTAGGAGGAGTCTGGCTATTCTTAAGCCAGCCTCCTCCTCTCAGCTGCATAGCATCATTTCTGGTGTTTGGGGTCACGCGGTCAGCAGGCGGCGCGGCGTATCGGTCCCATGCAGGGACCCATCCAGGGTAGGGTAAGCCGGGCCGGGTGCCCGAATCATTCAGCTTCCTACTTAGCACCATATTGGGGGGGAGGGCCTTGTCTCAGAGAATCGGCTCTGACTCACAGCGGGCAGTGCACCCATGCACCACTGTTGGCCAGTCATTGGGGTGACACATGCCTCGCACACTTCCAGATGCCTGCTGCAGGCTAGCTGATCTACCCTGGCTACGGGTTCAGGTGGTGACAGTCATTGCTCCTGGCCTACAGGGGGATTCGCATCCACCATGGGGGCCCACATCCACCATGGGGGCCCGCATTAGTCAGCCTGTGGCTCTCTTTGCTGACATACTGTGGGCAGTCAGTGAGGGGAGGCTTAGGTGTGGGTTCTCCTGCTATCTATTTCTGTTAAAAAAAAAAAAAAACACAGTGATTTCAACACATTGACATTGACCGGCACTGAGATTCCCCCCCCCTTCGCCATACACATGCATGAGGTGGGGGGGAGGGCATAAACAGGCATCTAGGTGGAGTATCTGCCGGCCATCAGCTGCGGGCATCCCTTGGTCACATAGCTGCACGGAGGTAGAGCTCCAGGGCATTTATTTGGAAAAAAAAAACATTTTTTCAAATATAATATTGCAAGGTGCTGTCAACAGTCCATCCACCCAATTCAGGGCCACGGAGGAGGGGACAGTTTCCAGGTTCAGCTGTGCAAAGAAAAAATGTATGCATGTGCATGTGTGTATGTATATACATGTATATATGTGTATGTATATATGTATGTGTGTATGTATGTGTGTATATATGTATGTATATATGTATATAGCTAGAATCTCTTTTCAAGGGTTGACAACAGTCCCTCCGCCCAGTTCGGGGCCATGGTTCAGTACCAGATTCAGCTGTGTGGAAAAAGACAATAAAAAAAAAGGTTGCATTTATTTTTTTCATTTTGTTCCATATGGGGTGGGGGGGCATTTCGGTCTTACATTTCTTGGCTGTCCCGTCACTCACTTATCTGAGCCACAGAGGAGGGCGTCAGCTTAAGCGTTTCATTTCTCCCTGAAGTGTCAGCAGCAGTTGAGGTCGGTCCTTTTCTGCAGCAGGCAAGAGTAGGGTGTTCTGGTTAGGACGCGGAGGTGGCTTCTGCATCATCATCATCGCAGGTCAGTATGTGTGATAGGTTTTCTCCCTCTGGGCATTAGGGGGGTAGGTCTCAGCGGTCAGGTGGGGTCAGGACAGTTGGGGGGTTCATTTCATGGCTGTCCCTTCGCCCTGTCTGGGCCACGGAGAAGGGCAGCAGCCGATCATTTCTGCATCATTTCTATAGCAGGTCCAGTTGTAGCTTGTTATTTTTTCTCCCCAGTGTGATCATCAGCCAAGTATAGGAAGTCGTTCAGGCATAACAGCGGATTACTGCAGCTGGTAAGTTGGTGGTAGGTGGGTGTTAGGTTTCCCGTTTCTTTTAGGTTGTCCGATTAGCACGTTGATTTCATTTCTTCACTTAGGGATAGGAGACATTGAGGGTGGCCTTCAGGATCAGTGGTCGATCAGGTCAGTACGGTCCGTTCATTTTGTGTCCTGCCACACCAGGTTGGGGCGGGTTGGGGGGCGTCACTTTTTGTGTTAGGTCACTTGTCATGTCACAGGGTGCGGTTCAAGCCGTCAGGTGCAGGGCTTGGGGTCAGGGAAGATGCTCTCCTTCTTTCTCACATTCAGGGCATGTTGGCATCATTCACTCACAGGGTCGTGGAGTCTAGAGTATCAGGTTGTGCTTAGGCTCATGCTCCCGCCACGCTGGGGGTTATGCCACTTTTCCACGCTATCACGGCCGGGGGTGGAGCAGGGTGCTTGCACCAGCGGGGGTCGGTCATTTCTGTCACGAGATACAGCTTCATCATGTTTTGTTTGCTCATTTAGATCATGTCTCAGGCGGAAGATATCGGGGAGTTCCCATCTGCACCTCCATCTCCGGCTAAAAGCTAGGTCCATGGGAGTTCTCCGTCTCTCAGGACGTGGACTGTTCCAAAACTAATGGCCAAACTACAGCGCAGGGGCATTTCCTATCCAGCCTCGGCTCGCAAGGCGGAGCTCTTCAGATTATTGTTCCCCTTGGGCCTCCGGTTCCGATGCGGAGCAGGTTACTCTGAGTTCAGTCGCCTTGTCCCTTTCCCAAATATACACCATGTTGGACTCACTGGTGTCATCAGGGCAGGAGCTCAGGTCCAGAGTTGAGGCATTGGAGAACCGGCCCAATCCTGCTCCAAAGGCGCCGGGGCAACCAAGCCCCCCCGGTGAGGTCATTCCAGCATCTCCCAACACCGTGACAATGGCGGCAGGTAATAGTCCTGGCACACCCTTGGCCACACCAGCACATTTCATACTGTCCAACTTGAGGAAGGACATTCTGGAAGGAAAGGATGTCAATCTTGCTTCCCTCTTAATCGCGGCCCACAATGTGGCAGACAATAGGTCTTATGCCTGTGGGGACGTGTCTGTGGTGGTTAAGACCAGGGACCACAGACTGAGTCGCAAGTTGACCATCCCCGAGTTTGTGCTGGCCTTCAGCACATTCAGGGACGTCATTTGTTCGGCTCAACCTAACAGGAGGGAAGAACTGGACCTATACCTATATGTGGTGGTGGAATTAGGGTACAAATACGGTGGATCTACATTCTATGATTACCATCAATCTTTTTCTGCTAAAGCAGCGGCCATTTTCTTATAGCATCATGTCACCATTTTCTGGGGCTCCGTGGATACGGAGTTATTTTGCAGACATTTTGCAGGGCTTAGAGCTCCCGTTTGCGCAAACTGCCAATCCTCCAGGCACACCACTTACTGGTGTCCTAACGTCGAGCCAGCGGTAGTGCCTGGCACTGGCAGGCCAGGTCCGAGTAATACCACTGTCCCAGGTAGCAGCGACCCTCATGACAAATTGGGTTGCCCCATTCATTTTTTGGGCAAATCTCAAATATGCAACAATTTCAATCAAGAATCCTGCAATTACAACCAGTGCAGGTTACTGCATATTTGCTCGGACTGCTTCAGGGCCCACCCCAAGACTGCGTGTTTTCTGAAGCAATCCAAAGGGTCATGACTAGGTCAGGTGGATGTGCAGTCTTTACAGGAGCATTTGGCAGGTCATCCTTCAGCGGTAGTCATTGCTTTTTTGATAGAAGGTTTTTCGGAGGACTTCCACACAGGGCTCATAGCCATTCCCCAGACTACTTTCGAGTGCCGTAACTTGCTATCGGCAACCACGAACTCGGAAGCAATGGACATCCTTCTGCAAGTGGAAGTTGCCAAAGGTTTTGTGATTGGCCCATTTTCAGACCCCCCTTTTGACTCATGGAGAGTTAGCCCGATTGGTGTTGTAAGAGGCAAGTTTTCTAATAAACTCAGGTTGATCTATGACTTGTCTGCGCCTCATTCCTCCAGAGTACCCAGCATTAATTCACTGATTCCGTCTGAGGAATTTTCCCTCAAATATGCCTCAGTGGATCAGCCCATCCAAAGCATCATCGGGTTTGGGGAGGGGGCTTGGCTTTCCAAAGCGGACATAGCGGATGCTTTCAAGTTGTTACCTATTAAACCTTCCTTGTGGCAGTGGCATAGCATCAAATGGCGGGAGTCGTACTATTTCGCAACCAAGCTCACGTTTGCTTCCAAGAGTAGCCCTTGGTTGTTTGATGCCTTTGCACAGGCACTATGCTGGATCCTCTTGCATAAGGAGGGTTGCCAGGAAGTCATCCATTACCTAGATGACTTTCTGTTGATTGAAAGTGGCAGTCAAATCCCTGCAGATTTACGGAAGTTGATTGCACTGTTTTCAGCTCTCAATTTTCCTCTTTCCGATAAGAAGGTGGAGGGGCCTGCCAAGGAATTTGTCTTTCTAGGGGTCAAGTTAGATACCCAGCTCATGCAGGCCAGTCTACCACCCGAGAAACTGGAAAGAATCAGGAGCACAATACATGCATTCACTGTTTCCCAAGTCTGTTCCAGGTTGGAGCTCCAGTCACTACTGGGCATGTTGAACTTCACCATGAGGATCATTCTTCAGGGAAGGTCTTTCGTGTCTAGGTTGCTGGTGCTTCTGCCCCTTACCACGGATTCCTTGTCCAGCATCAAGCTGTATGCTGCCGCTCTAGCTGATCTCAGCATGTGGGATGAATTCTTGCAGCACTGGAATGGTGTGGCCATGTTCATTCCAGCAGCTTCAGAATTTTCTCCCAGGGTGATATCCGATGCAGCAGCCACCAAAGGTTATGCGGTTATTTTTGACACCCATTGGCTCGCCGGCCCTTGGCTGGAGGAGGTCAAGTCCATTCCAGGCTTCAACAGGTCTTCCTTCCTTTTCAAGATCCACCCCATCGTAGCCGCGACTCAGGCATGGGGTCACCTGTGGTCCGGGAATACTGTAGTGTTTTATTCTGACGACCAGACTTTGGTTGAAATTATCAACAAAGGGAGGTCCAGCTCCTTGGCAGTCATGTCCTTTCTTCGCAGGTTAATTTGACTCTCGCTCCAAAAGAGATTTCATATTCACTGTACATTCATCCAAGGCATGGAGAACATAGCAGCTGAAGCCTTATCACGCTTTAATTTTGCCCTGTTTTTCCAGCAGGTTCCAGAGGCAGACATTCTGCCCACCCCATGCCCGGATTACTCCCAGTTGAGGATGGATTAAGCACGTTACTGTCCGGTGCCAGGGGTCTGATTGAGGTTTCTCTCTTGGCAAATACCAATAAGGCTTACCACACAGCCTGGGAGGTCTTTCAGTCATTCTTGGCCCGACATCCGAAGGTGGGCTGGACAACATTGAGTACCTTCTGGCTTTCATTACTTTTTGCCACTTACAGCTGCACTTGTCACATGCCACTATCAAAACATATCTGGCCGGGGTGCAACACTTTGCGGCGTTATTATTTCCGGACAAACTCTCTTTGTTCTCGGCACATCCCATCAGGGCAATTTTAAAAGGGATCCAGAAGATCAGTCCACCCTTGCCGACCAGCAGGCTTCCCATTACAGGTACTTTATTTTGAAACATGTCGGTCATGCTCGACAACCTTCCATTTGGAGCCAAGTTCAGTCTGGTTCTTAAAGCAGCCATCTACTTAGCTTTTTATGGTTTCCTGAGACCCAGCAAGTTTTCAGTTGCAGGCAGGCAGTCCTGTCGGTTATCCATCAAACAGCTTTCCAAACACCAGGACCATTTTCAGCTTGTGTTGGGAGCATGCAAAGTGCAGCAGGTGGGAGCTGGTACTGTGGTTAGATATTTTCAGACTGGTAATGCATGGTGTCTTTTCAAAGTTTTGTAGGTTTTACTAGCTCAGCTTCAAGGGGCACCTAGGGAGGACCCCTTGTTACCCTTTCAGGGGACGCATCTCACGTCAGCTCAATTCATCAAGCATGTCCCCATATTGCTCGGCAGGTGTGGTGTCAATCCTAGACAGTACACGGGCCATTCGTTTAGGATTGGGGCAGCATCAGCTACATCATGGCAAGGCATACCGATTCATATTATAAGAAAGTTGGGTAGGTGGAAATCTGCCTGCTACATGAGATATATTCCTGAACCTCATGTTGAAATGTCCAGGGCTTTTGATAGTTTGGTAGAGTGACTGTAAAATATCATCAATAAATTTCTTTGCTTGCATCCTAGCAGTGTCTCTTTACCCACTTTAGGCATACTGAACCCGTGACGAGAGCACACCGCAGGTCACTGTTCTCACATGTTCTTTTCATAGGATAAGCTTCAATTGACTCAGAGTACAAATAAGAAGGCTGACCAAAGGTCAGCCTGAGTTTGTAGGAGGAGTCTGGCTATTCTTAAGCCAGCCTCCTCCTCTCAGCTGCACAGCATCATTTCTGGTGTTTCCCACACTCCCTTCACCTTCTTTGAAGGTTCCCTTTCATTACACCTTGGGAATGCCCACTTTAGGCATACTGAACCTGTGACCAGGGCACACTGCAGGTCCCTGTTCTCACATGTTCTTTTCATACGATAAGCTCAATTGACTCAGAGCACAAATAAAGAAAACTTCATTACCATGCATACAAAGAGATACACATTTTTTTCTTTTTATTTTTTTTATTTAGCACAGGTAAAATGTTTATGCTGATTGATCAGCACATTTTAAGAAAAATGTAACATAACAAGTTGACTAAGGTAATGAATTTGTCAAGTAAAATGTTTAGCATTATAAAACATGCCATGAATGTTGATAAGGAACATGTTCCAAAACCTTAAGTTTTAAATTAGCTGCCAAGATTATGTCAGTGTGAGAAAAAATCGAAAATTACAATGATTTCATTTCAACATCATAAAAAGCACCATGGTTGATTCATTTTGGATTCTCTCATATTTTGTCAAGAATCTTTTTGTTACTATACATTTTTGTCATCACACAGCAGAAAATGATAAAATGTATCTCTTTTACAAATATTTTCAGTAAAAATCTCCAAATCCTAGCCAGACATTGTTATAAATATTATTATTAATCATAAAAACCAAAATATATATAGAGAAAAGTGCTAATGATTAAGGTAAAAGGAGATTGTCGCTAAAATGTAATCTGTCTTTTCTTTTTGTTATTTCTAGCCCAGCTAGAGCCCTTCTTTGATGGTGCACAAGGGGTGAAGCTTGGTTAGGCAAGTCTATCATTCTAAAGGTGTTTATAAGGTGATAGTTCTGAAAAGAACGGAAACACTGGTGAAGATAATTTGAAACAAGTTCCAATGGAAGGAGAGAGTATAAGAAATGACTACCGGTCACAACTCATTGTAATGATATCCATAAGTGAAACTGACAACTAACCCTGGGGTTGTTACTGACTATTCCAGAATGCTGCAGTTTTTTTTACGGGGTAATGGCAGTTGGAAGTGAGACTGACAGCTTTGTTGATTGTTAAAGATGGCTGCCATCCACTCCCTGAGATAATGGTGGCTGTGGGTGAAAACTGACAATTTCTCTGGAATATTGCTGACTAGAGATGACCCCCCCTCCAGTTTGGTTCAAGCCAGAACTCTCGAACATTGCAAAAGTTCGGACCCGGACGCTGAGCCCCATTGAACCAGTGAGCTCATAGAGAAGAAAAAACAAATAACGAGTATAGTACCATAGATACGTTTGAGTAGTAAATTAGTGGAGCAGATGTGTCCATCCTTATTTGTATGTATTAGGCAAGTATATAGGCGCAAGGTCAAGCTCTAAATCTTGATAGCGTGAGGGGTTAATACCTGGAATCTGCAGTTGGGCAGCACTCCTATGGAGAAGCCATATCCGGAAAGACTGTGAAGACACAAACAAGAAGGCGCCTCTAGGTGCAGATGTACAGGATTTATTAAGAACAATGAAGTATAACAACTCACATTTATTAAAAAGCAGGTGGGCGTATCTGTAGGGGATAATATCCCAGGCAGCAAGTCCGTGGTTAGCGTAGGATCCACAATGCTGAATCTGCAGATGTAGTATAATTCGGAGGGGAGCCGAGATGCTGACCGGCCGTGTAAGCGCTGGCTAGTCCGTGGGAGTCCGGAGCGCAGAGAGACAGTGCGGGGTGAGCCTACGTCCCCAGAATGCTTCGCATTCTGAGCGTGCAGCCTGTGTTGGAGATAACAGGCACGCTCTTTCCTCAGGCATGCGGATTATACTACATCTGCAGATTAAGCATTGTGGATCCTACGCTAACCACAGACTTGCTGCCTGGGATATTATCCCCTACAGTGTCTTATTTGTATGTATGGTTACTTCAGGAGTTGGAGAACCTTTAATACCACACCAATTAAGGTTGCCAGTTTCTGACAGTGACTGGGTGTTTGCCCACACTAAATGCAAAAAAAATCTCAAAAAAGTTTATTGTTTGTATAATTTCTTTCAGATCAGGGGATTTAGAGTCTTTCCAATGCCGGAACAGAAAGAAAAAATGGCAGCACTCTGCCCAGTGCTAGTTGATGAATTTATTAACATGAAGCTATACAGGGTACAGGACTCAAAGTAGACGCGTTTCACTCAAACACGAGCTTATTCATTACGTAATGAATAAGCTCGTGTTTGAGTGTGACACGTCTACTTTGAGTCCTGTACCCTGTATGGCTTCATGTTAATAAATTCATCAACTAGCACTGGGCAGAGTGCCGCCGTTTTTTCTTTCTGGACTGTGCGGTGGCGAACCGGAGGCAGGCACCGGCGGCTGTGTGGTTTCAGGTCAGCAATTTGGAGCGGTGTGTTACACTTGCTGTCTGTCAATGCCGGAACAAACTGAATCAGGCTGCCAGTAAGATGTGGGACACCAATGTCCTCGATGTGTGAATGGAGTCTATTTCTAATGTTAGCAGTGGCTTGCCAGGGGTTAATGGGATATTGATTCCTAAGACTTGGGTTATAAGATGGAATACAAGGAGCCAGTATTTGGTTAGCCCAGGGCATGACCATATAAGGCGTATCAAGGTCCCAGGCCCTCCACAGTTTCTCCAAAAAGTGGGTGATACCTCTGGAGAAAATTTAGATATACAGTACGGTGTAAGATACCAGCAAAGAAGAATCTTTTGGTGCATTTCCCATAGGTTTGCACTGTTAGTGGAGGTGTAGGTTATGCCCAATACTCTCTGCCATTGATTCTCTAAATACTCTCTAGCGAACTCCTTCTCCAAAGCCAGAATTGGAGGTGATTTAACAAACTTCTGTTTATTTTAAAGGTGAATATAGAATAATGAAATGCCTTTGATGTTTGTATGGTAGCTAGGTAGTATTGGGCATTTCGCCAAGGTATGGAAGTGGTCAGTCTGCCATAGTGTTTCACTAGGTGAGTGATTTGCAGGTATCTATAGTTTTCAGAATTGGGGATGGAGTATTCTATCTGGAGTATCCTAAATGTCGTATGTGCAGGGCCCACATATAAGTCATCTAGCCTGAAAATTCACTTAGAACACCAATTAGTAAAGGAAATACCAGGGATTGAAAGTCATAGAGTGGAGGTGGGGAACTTTAAGAGAGATAGCTCATTATTAAAGGATGAGACCTTACATAAGTTGCTACATACCTCTGCTGATGTGTGAATAGTAGGAGCTATGGTGGGGTAAAAATTCCCCAATTTGAAGACTTATACGTGAGACATGAGGGATACTGCTCTGGGGGACATGAACCAATGCAAAAAAAAACACTCAAAAAAGATAGTTTCTAAAGGAGCAGTGATTTTAATGATGTTTAAAGTGAAACAATAAAAAATAGAAATTACTTTAAATATAGTGCCTGGGGGGCCCCTTGATCTGCCCATAAAGTGATGCATCTGTACCATGTATGGAACCTGCTGCAGCAAAGTTGACATAAGTTGATAAAGAAAAAAAATACATTTAACCTTTTCACGCACACGCTATAGCCTAAAGATGGCTAAGGCGCGGGCCTAAATTGCCAGGAGGGCGTCCCGGGCCCTTACCACATGATCAGCTGTCAGTCAATGACAGACGATCACGTGATGTAAACAGAGCCGGTAATCTGCTTTTTTTCCTCACGCTGATAGTGTACACTGAGGAGGAAAAGAGCAGTTTACCATATGAGGTAAACAGGACATCGGCCCTACACACTCCTGACCCACTGCTGCTAAACAGTGCCCACCAGTGCCACCTACCAGTGCCTACCAGTGCCACTTACCAGTGCATATCACCTCTGTTTAGCAGTGTCCACCAGTGTTACCTACTAGTGCATACCAGTGCCACCTACCAGTGCCAATCAGTGCTTAATCATCAGTGCCACCTATCAGTACTGCCTACCAGTGTCGCCTACCAGTGCCTATCAGTGCCACCTATCAATGCCCATCAGTGTTACCTATCAGTGTCACCTATCAGTGCCCTTCAGTGTCGCCTATCAGTGCACCTTTCAGTGTAGCCTAGTCTGTGCCACCTCATCAGAACCCCTCAGTGCCACCTATCAGTGCCAATTACTGCTGCCTTATCTGTGCCTTTCAGTGCTGCCTATCAGTGCAGCCTATCAGTGCTCATCAGTGCAGCCTATCAGTGCCTATTACTGCAGCCTATCAGTGCCCATCAGTGCAGCGTCATCAGTGAAGGAGAAAAATTACCCTTTTATAACAAACTATGAAAAAAAAAGGTTTTCTTCAAAATTTTTGGTCTTTTTTTGTTTGTTTAGCAAAAAATAAAAACCCCAGTAGTGATTAAATACCACCAAAAGAAAGCTTTATTTGTCTGAAAAAAATGATAACATTTCAGATGCGTATAGTGTAGCATGACGGCACAATTGTCATTCAAAGTGCGACAGTGCTGAAAGCTGAAAATTTGCCTAGGCAGGAAGAGGGTTTAAGTGCCCAGTAAACAAGTGGTTAAATTGATTTTCCCTGCAAGCTTTCCTTATTTTGTAAACAACAGCTTGGGAAGCCAATCTGTATGATGAGGCCACAATTTAGTGCACTCAAAACAAGATAAGAGATTTTTTGGATAAATTCTGGTGTCTCTTTGGCACACATTTTGGATGGAAATAAATATGTTTTCACCACAGTGAGCAAGTCTTATGTGAAGAAGTCGAATTATAGTACATTCAGGGCCAATATTAACATTTTTTTAAAACTTTTAAGAGTTTTTATTGGGTTTTAAACAATTTCTTTTTACTGTAGATAAAGTCTGGTGTCTCTGTTGCAGACTTTGAAAATGTAACAGGTGCAGAAAAATTGATCTTTAGGTGTTGGTGGTACCTTTACCCCGTAACCTTCTACATGTGCACTTGATGAAAGCAAGAATTGGCCTTGCTGTAAAAAATGTAACACCTGGCAAACAGTTGCGGTAAAATTGGTGTTTGGGTGTTGGAGGTGCCTTGACCCCGTAACTTTCTAGAGGTACTCTTGATCAAAGCAAGAACTGGCCTTCTGTAAAAAAATTAATCTGACGCACCTGTAATCAGGTACGGAAAAATTGGTCCTTGGGTCTTAATTGTGCCCATGAAACCTTTACCAAAAAATTACTTCAAGATAAAATCAACACCCACAAAGCTATGCAGCCTAGACAGTCTTGCAGAGATTTGAGATTCCAATAACACATAATCAGAGACATCAGTATTAGACATGTGTAATCCGTTTAGTTTCAAATTAGTTTTTTAACAAATTTCAACAAATTCATTAATTTGGAAATATCAGAATTAATGAAAACCCATTTAATGAATTTTTCTGAATATTCATAATTTCGAATATTCGAAAATTCGTAAATTCAAAAATCCGAAAAATTGAAAATAAGAGTGAAAATTCAAAAGAACGAAAATCCAAATATAAGAACGAAAATTCAAAAACCTGAAAAACTAACTAATAATAACTTGAATACAAATTTATCCAAAGTTAAGAATTATCTGAAATGACAAATGCGGTATCTAAACAAATGAAACAATAACAAATTAATAATAATAAATAATAATAATAACTTTTTATTATTATTATTATTTATTGATTCCTTCTGTTCCATTTGTTTAGATGCGGCATTCATTCTTTTGGATAATTTGCAACTTCGGATAAATTCATATTCGTTACGTTCACTAACAACCAAATTTGAAAGGAAATTCCTATAACTATAATTTAATAGTTAGTTATTATTAGTGATCGTAATAATTATGATCATAACAAATGACCCGAAAAACGAAAAAAAAACAAACAAATGAAACAAAAATGAAAATGAATGAATTTTTTGGCAGTGCACATGTCTAATCTGCATCAGGGGCTTGTTAGCTGCTGCCAATTCAGGACTGATTCATTTTGACAAATGTCAGCCAGTCAACAGAGTCTGTGGACAGATGTGTTCTTTTATCTGACACAAAACCTCAGGCAGCATTGAATGCCCATTCGAAAATCGTGCTGGATACAGGGCAATCCAGCAGCTCAATTGCATGCTGAGCAAGTTCCGGACAGTGGTCTATTCTCATGACCCAGAAACCCAGTGGATCATTAAACCCAGTGGATCATTTACTGAAAAGCTCTCTATGTCTCTTTTCACCCCTAGATAATCTTCCACCATATGATGCACACGCTGCCAATGGGATGTGGAAACTGACAGTCCAGGGCAACGAGGACTAAAAAAAATTTGAAATACATCACTAAAGGTGCCCCCCTTCTCCATCACTCCTCCTTTGACCAACAGAAGCCTCAAAACTAGCTTTTCCATGAGACTGTAACCTACCAGAGTCTGAAAAGGCATGACATAAACAACTCTTTAAGGTATTCAAGATATTTCATGCTGTGCTCCTTCTGCAAGGGCAGGATGAGTTCCAAGACTTTCCCCTTGTAGCAGTAGTAAAGGAGAGTTGCCAACCAATAATGATCTTCCTCCTTGATGCTACAGGCTTTGAAGAATAAGGGAGCCCATACACCTCAAGTTTGCAGAAGCATGAGAAGCAGAGTCATCGGGGTCACTGAGGATTACAGTATCTGGAACTGCCTTCTCCCAGCCACATATTACTTCCAAGGTTTCTGGGGACTGCAAAGTAACCCTTAAGGTATGACGTATGTCTTCCTCTGCTTCAGTGCCTCCAAAACTGCCAGAATCCTCCTCCTCCTCTCTCTCTCATCTTGCGTGTTCTGTGGTGTCGCAAGAATGGTGTCTGCATAAAGCAGGCCTTGGGAGGAAAGGAAGTTCTCCTCATCCTCCTGCTGCTCTGCCTCAAGTGCCCTGTCCATAATGCTACCCAGAGTATGCTCCAGTAGGAACACAAGAGGATTGTGCCACTGATGCATGCATTGTTACCACCCTTGTCAACTCCTCAAATGGTGACAGTACAGTGCATGCATCCTTTATCCACAGCCATTGGTGTGGGGAAAAAAATCTGAGCTTCCCTGAGCTTGTCCTTGTGCCATACTCACACAGGTACTCCTTGGTAGCCCTCTGCTGCACGTGCAGCTACTGCAGCAAGTTAAGTTCCACCTGGTGGGAATGTCACAAATCAGGCAGTTTATGAGCAGGTGGAAGTCCCGCTAAATTTCAGCCAACCAAGCACTGGCTGTGCATAACCACCTCAAATGGCTACAGACTCTTCTGGCCTTCCTTAAAAGATCTTGTAAACCTGGGTACCTGTTTAACCACATCAATACTGGGCATGAAAACCCCCTTCCTGTCCAGGCCATTTTTCAGCTTTCAGCGCTATCACACTTTGAATGACAATTACTCAGTCATGCAACATTGTACCCATATGACATTTGCATCCTTTTTTTCACAAAAATAGAGCTTTCTTTTGGTGGTATTTAATCACTAGTGTTTTTTTTATTTTTTGTGCTATAAATAAAAAATGACTGAAAATGTTGGGAAAAAATGCTTTTTTCTTTGTTTCTGTCAAAAAATTTAGCAAATTAGTGATTTTTCTTCATAAATGTTGGCCAAAATTTATACTACTACGTATCTTTGGTAAAAATAACCCAAATCGGTGTATAATATTTGGTCCTTGTGAAAGTTATAGAGTCTACAAACTATGGTGCCAATCATTGAAAATTGATCACACCTGATCACACCTGATGTACTGAAGGTCTATCTAATTTCTTGAGACTCCAACAAGCCAGGAAAGTACAAATACCCCCCAAATGAATCCTTTTTGGAAAGTAGACATTCCAAGGTATTTAGTAAGAGGCATAGTGAATTTTTTGAAGTTGTAATTTTGTCCCACAATTCTTTGCAAAATTAAGATTTTTTTTTTTTTTTTTCCCCACAAAATTGTCATTGTAACAGGTTATTTCTCACACACAGCATATGCATACCACAAATTACACCCCAAAACACATTCTACTACTCCTCCTGAGTATGGCGATACCACATGTCTGAGACTTTTTCACAGCCTGGCCACATACAGAGGCTCAACATGCAGGGAGCGCCGTCAGGTATTCTAGGGACATAAATTACACATCTAATGTCATGAAGACCTATCACATTTTGAAGGCCCTGGAGCACCAGGACAATGGAATTGCCCACAAAATGACCCCATTCTGGAAAGCAAACACCCCAACGAATAATCGATGCGGCATAATGAGTCTTTTGAATGGTTCATTTTTTTCCAGTAGTTTTTGGAAAATGTGGTAAAAAAATGAAAACGCATTTTATTTACACAAAGTTGTCCCTTTATAAGATATTTCCAACACATATCATGTACATAGCAAAAATGACACCCCAAAATAGATTCTACTACTCCCCCCGAGTATGGCAATACCACATGTGTAAGACTTTTACACAGTCTGGCCACATACAGAGGTCCAACATTGAACTAGCACCTTCAGGCGTTCTACAAGCACAAATTACACATCTCATTTCTCAACACCCTATTACACTTTTGAAGGTCCTGGAGCACCAGGACAATGGAATTGCCCACAAAATGACCCCATTTTGGAAAGAAAACACCCCAACCTATAATCTATGAGGCATAATGTGTCTTCTGAACATGTCATTTTTTCAAGTCGTTTTTGGAAAATGTGGGAAAAAAATAAAAACGCATTTTTTTTAAACAAAGTTGTCCATTTATATGATATTTCCAACACATAGCATGTAGATAGCAAAAATGACACCCCAAAATACATTCTACTACTCCCCCCGAGTA
>BLSH010544483.1:168300-189224 GCA_018402905.1 Glandirana rugosa | reverse complement strand
TAGGTGCATAAATCGCTCTAGACGAGCTATTCACCTACCTCCCGGCATGGAAACAATTAACACAAGAAACTACCCCCTCACCAACAAGTATCCCCCTAAAAATTCCACTAACGGCCCTCCATCCACTTATCGAGCAGATCTCGCTAAATACGTGGATGTACAAAGGAATCAATTTTATACACGACTTATACCAGGATCACGTCCTGAAAGACTTCCCAACACTTCAAAAAGAATACAAACTTACCCCTCAGGACCAATTCAAATATATGCAAATAAGTCACTGTCTTAGAAAACTAAACCCCAATACTCAAAACATTCCAACACAAGCCTGGCACTTTCTCTCTTCAGCGCGATTAAAAACAAAAGGAATCACTATATTTTATAACATACTACAACGTAAACAGGAATTTTACAAATCTAGCCCATTTATACAATGGGAAAAAGACCTAGGACAAACGTACCATGATGACGCTTGGTCCAAAGCATCAGGAATTGCACAAAAAGCCACCAAATGCTCCACACTAAGGGAGTTAGCCATAATAATTACACTCAGATGGTATCTCACTCCCGATAAAATATCTCATATATACCCGGGGTCCACAAACGAATGTTGGAGGAAATGCGGTCAGAAGGGAGACATCTTCCATATATTATGGGACTGCCCAATAATCCGACAATACTGGCGAGACATTTTCACTACCATATCCAAAATAACCCAAACAACGGTCCCACCAAACCCAGGCTTGGCCCTACTGTCTCTTGAAACAGATACCCTCCCTAGAGAATCCCTTCACACAGTTATCCACATCCTACTGGCAGCAAGACTCACCCTAACCAGAAACTGGAAAAATCCCCTTTCCCCGACGGCAAATGAAGTATACCTCTTGACAGACACACACTATTCATATGAACAAATTTCATCCAAATCTGCCACCCAAACACAGAAACTGCTTAAACAATGGGCTCCATGGCGTTGTTGGTGTTATAGGAAATAGGATGGAAATATCTATGATAAAAGTCGCAACTGCTGACTGGAAGGCATCCAATAACAACAGACCCATACTACCTTTCAATATAGAACTGTTCGAATGAAAGTCTAGAAATGGTGCTTGGGCTGGGGGCAGGCGACCCCAACGCTCACAGATTGATCCCTTTAGGGGTGAGCGAGGGGGAGCTACGCCCAGACAGCTCAAACACTAAGAGGTAAAAATCCACATCTTATACCGCTGGTAATACTTTACTTCATTACTTTATCCTAATGTTATGTCTCAAGTTATGTTATTCTCTTGAAGCGGAGATTAGCCTCCACTCCTTATGTCAATTAACATTGAACAACTTTGTATATGTACAAATATTTTCCTAACTGAAAACTTCAATAAAAAACTATTGAAAGAAAAAAAAGCTAGATAACCAGCATATCAGGCAGTAATCTCTAATTCCACAGTCAGCTGATGTTGACTCCAACCTCAGATATGTACGTGGTAATCGTCAACTCACATATGAGATAAAAGCACATGAGCCTCTTATAATGTAAACTCGCTTATCAAACAGCTTTTGTTTTAAAAGTAAAGTCTCTGTACAATGCTTGGTACTCATCCGGTCAGTTTCCGAGTTGCTGTGTAGCAACACCCTTGATGCGTTTCATCACTTTCGACTTGGTCACAAGGGGTGGCTACACAAGCTTAAATATCAGCTCCTCTACAAACGCTGGATAGTTTGTCCATACCATTCAGTGGCTCTGCCCATACACAGCGGAGCATGTGACACGTCAGCTGTGCTGTTAACCCATATTTGGCTGACATTAGCCATGTCCATCTGTACCATTAACCCTTAGTTAACCGGCACAAAATTAGATTTAAAAAAATTAGATAATAGAGACAATGCACAACAATCGCCACAGAAGTGTTAGTGTGTAGCTGAGCTGCCTCCCCAGTGACCATCTAATACAATCATATATCAACCCAATGGTCAGAACATGGAATCATGCTCACCAATGGACAATCCCCTTACAACACCACCTATGTTGAATCACTGGTTCCTTCAAAAAGCTATATTTGAATTGGCCAGGCTGATTGTCCTGTTAGATATTTAGTGCTGTATATACAGCCAAAGTTCAATCATTTCATTCAAGGAGCGATATCTGAGCTTTACAATAAATAATATATTAGTTACCCATCAATCACTGACCATGTAACAATATGTGTAAAATTAATCTAAAAGCATGATAATTTCTCTCAAAATAAGACTCCTATATCAAGAAGAATAATCCCTTAAAGTGGTAGTATACCCTCCTATCATTTTAGGCCAAGGAAGCTGCCATCTTGGCCTCTGTTAAGTCTACAACTGCCATGATGCTGCACATGTGATCAGCTATGACACCAGCCATTGGATGGTTTGACAGTTTGGTTTAGAGCACAAGCAATGGGAGTGTTACATTTCCGGCACATGCTAGGAATGGAACTGGTTTTTAAACTGTTAAATGGATGGGTATACAACCGCTTTAAATATAAAAATCCCCTATATATAAAAACCACTATATATAAAAAAGTACTTTATTATATAGGGATCCACTGTAATCTAATTGAATAATCGCTAATATAACAATTGAGGTCCAGCTCAATGTTTAACCCATTCAGACTCATCGTGCGTAGAAAATATATCCAGCGAGTTTCTTTTTTAGAGAGCTCCCTGACTCTATTGGATCCTCTCCAATTGGGTATAATTTTCTCCACATCCCAAAATTGGAGCCAGAGGGATCTCTAGCACGAACTTGCCTATAATGTGACGACACACTGTGATATTTATATCCCTTCAATATATTGTTCACATGCTCTCTAATTCTTACTTTTAGGGCTCTTTTTGTCCAGCCTATATACATCAGACCGCAGGGTCAGACTAACGCATAGACAACATGTGTGGTGTTACTTGATGCAATTATTAATCTCATATTCCCTTTCAGTGTTTGTTGAAAAGAAAGATGAGCACAATCTTTGAGTGTTGCCAGTATGTCTGCAGGCTTTACATTTGCCACAAGCCAAACAACCTAGATGGAGGGTCAAGGTTATTTTTAACTATGTGATCCCCAAAATTAGGCACCTTTCTATAAATGAAACTAGGCTTACTGGGCAACACTGTTTCTAGAGTTGTATCCATCAATAAAAATTTGTCAATGTTTGGAGAAAATCTGTTCAACTTCCCAATACTGGCAATTGAAATCTGAAATAAAACTCCATTGTTTACTCTCATCAGCCTCTCTTGGTCCCTTATTACTAGTTAGAAGAAAATAATCCCTTGGAGTATTCTGTATCTTTTTGATCTCATTATCCAACTGCAACCCAGAATAACCCAGAACAGTTCCTCCTGATCCGGATCAATTGACCCCTTGGTATGTTTTTAAGCCAGGCTGGGTGATGCCCGCTCCTGATAGATAAATAATTATTTCTATCAGTAGGTTTAAAATAAACCTTGGTAGCTAGGGCATCATTCAACCTGAATACAGTAAGGTAAAATTATGTGCCTTGCAGGGCAAAGTAAAGTCCATTGTTACAATACAATGCTATACAAGAAATAAAACAGAACGATAAGGTGTAGTAATCAACAGTTAATTTTTCAGAAACCATTGGGTCCATGGGAGCCAAGGCTGTTTGAAGGTATTTAGTGAGTCATTCCTTAAAGCTAACAATTTCTCAAAGGTGTAATTTGACTGTACAATTAGGAGAACTTCTAACAGACTCTGTGCCATTTCTCTCTTCCAATATCTCATTATGACAAGTCTGGCAGCCAATAGTATACTGAAACAAATGACTAAAAAAGGGGGGGTTCCTGCGCTAGGATAAAAGAGTACTAGGCTTGATATATCAACCTTTGAGACTGCTGCCCTCCAAGCCTTTCCCTGCTAAGCAAGGTAAGTAATGTTAAAATCAAGTTTGTATTTAGGAATGGCGCTGTCTCATTAATTAAAACCCTTGTATTCACGAGTGTATCTATAATTCTGTAAAAGTGCAAATGTGCAAAAGTTATAAGTGAATGACAAATCCTCAAACCAATAAATATCATAAACCCTTCGGGAGTTATACCCCAAATTAAGGTAAGTTAGTGTATGAAAAAGTGAGTATATAAAAATGTGAGTATATAAAAATATATATGCCAAAATTTAATCCGTAGAATCGTGATCCGTAAAAAGTCAGTGAAAATCCGTAATCCGTAAAAGTCCGTAAATCATAAAAACCTCACAAAGTCTAATAAAACTGATAATTTGTAGAAACTTCCAACATCAATGATATACTTCAATCGTTAATATTGTAGAATTCATGAAAAAGGTGACTTTTGTGCCAGATGCTGTATCCACTACATAGATGTGACTTGTGCTCCTCTCATGTGCCCGCACTTACCGAAGATTCCACACCCCTACAGGGGTAACACGCCTGCGGTAAATGGGGTCTTTTCTCCTCGGTTCCAGGCTTCCTCCAGCTGGCCACACTTGTCTCTTATCCTTGGTTCCAAGCTTCCTTCAGCTGGCTGCAATTATCTTCCATCCACTATGGCGCCATCCCGTTTCCCACCAGGATTTATCCAGGAAAATATCAAAAAAAGAGAGTTCCTCCGATAGTGTAGTATGTTAAAGCAATGGGACTTTATTTCACAAAATTGGTGTCAGAAATAAAAATTATTAAAAACAAAATGTTGCGCTGACAGTTCAGGGTTTGCAGGCTCTGCCTGCTTGAGAAAGGTATGGATCCCTTCCTTCTAACCGCTGAGCGCTCCTTCTGCTGTGAGAGCTAGCAGGAAGGGATCCATACCTTTCTCAAGCAGGCAGAGCCTGCAAACCCTGAACTGTCAGCGCAACATTTTGTTTTTACCACCTGCCAGTTCATATTTGATAAGCTGCTCATGCATGCATCAGGCTCTTTTTTGATTCCATACAAATTGTTTAAGGAGGGATTTTAATGAGTTTATTTGTTTATTTTATATATATATATATATATATATATATATATATATATATATATATATATATTACAATTGATGATTTTAGCAGAATGGGTAGAGTGTGGAAAAGGTAAAGTATCTGGTTGAGGATACTAATAGCATTTTAAAAGGAGCCAGTCTTCCTGGCCAAGATAGTTCAAAATGGGAGAGGTGTTTTATAGCAGCTTCAAGTTTAGAATTAATTAAAGTTAGTCTCTGCCAGAGTGGAAACCGAGGGTCAGCTTGATGCCTAGATACAGTATACTAGATTTTGTTCAGGAGTAAGCATACATATAGTTGTTTGGAGAAATGAACCTTGTAGTATGAGATAGTACTAAATTCCAAGTGGACTTTATGTACTTGTGGATGTGAGGTGGTAGAGTTGGTCATAATAAGTATAACATCTTCTGCAAATGCATGCGGTCTTATATGGAATATGAAGCCAGTGATCAGATTGTTATATTTCAATGAAAAGCTGATAGTTGTGGCACACTTAACAACATATTTCTTAAATTTAGGAAGCTCTCTTTCAAATCTCTATTATATAAAAAACATATTGTCAATATAGCAATACCATAATGGCACATGCTGCATAAGCAATTGGTTTCTTTAAACAAATGATTGGTCAAATAGGCCATGTATAGATTGGTGTTACTGGGTGCCATGTTCAAGTGAATGACTGTGCACTGCAGGTGATGGAAGTACTGGTTATCAAATGCAAAATAATTACTTGTCAAACTATCTCCAGAAGCTGCAGGGCAAACCATCTAGATTTGCAGGGAGATGTAAAACTCTTTTAAATTACTCCCAGGCCATGTTCATGCAGTACAGAAGTATATACTGTAAGTTTTTGCCCATGCAGCATAAAAAGCAGTCAGCCAGTAAGTTGTCAATATAATTCAAGTGATATAAAATGTCTGTAGTGTCTAAGAATAGACCTGACCTGATTAGGAAACACTGCTTTGAAACATATTGGAGTACATTTTAGCCCTGTCTTAGACAAGTTATCTCTATACTAGTAAATGGGGTGTAGTTGTGTAATTTTAGTGTTTTAATATGATTTCATCCATTGACACACTTTGTTTTTGTAAGTCCTCCTTTTCACTCATAGATAATCCACTTTTTGTAGTACACTGTTGTATGGACAATATAATCTGCTATATTATTATTTTTTTTTATCATGGCACCCAACACCTGATGAAGCTTTTGATGCAAAACATGTCAAGTATGAGGTGTTTTTCTATCAAGCTACCAGCTCTACTTCTTGATGTAGCCTCTGTATAGTGTCAACCACTGTTGTCATTTATAGATATACAATAAATATTTTAGTTTACATTTTACCTTTATATATATATATAAATAAAGGTTTACAAATTCAAGTTTGTTTTTTAGAAAACAACCACATCACTGCTCCATGTACAGAGCCCTATATATCTAGAAAAAACAGGGCTCTGTACTGTTATCCTTTAAGCCGATCAGCAGGTCTTAGCCATAAATCATTGGCAGAGACCTGCTGATCGACATGTGCTGTACAGAATCATAGCACAGCAGGGGCAGTGGGCGTGTGACCCCTATCTTGAAGTCCTGAACATGCATGTTATCTGGCACAAAAGTTAAAGTCCCATTTTTTTTTATTTTGCTCTGTTGTATGTATGGATGCATTAGGGATGGGGGGATGACATTTGTAAATTCAAAAATAAAAAAAGTTTGAAAATCCAAAAATTTGAATATCTGAACATCTAAAAATTCAAAAATGAGAAAATTCAGAAGTTCGGAAATTCAGAAATTTGGAAATTCGAAAACTCAAAAATTTGGAAATTTAAAAATTTGAAAAAATTTAAATGATAAAATCTGAAAATTTTAAATAACTAACTAATAATAACTAACTATTAAATTATAAGTTTTGGAATTTTCTTTCAAATTTGGCTGTTAATGAATGTAACAAATATGAATTTGTCTGAAGTTACGAATTATCCAAAATAACGCATGCTGCATCTAAGCAAATGGAACAGAACTAATTAATAATTATAAATATTAATAATAATAAAATGTTTTATTATTATTATCATTTATTATTGTTATTAATTTGTTACATTCCATTTGTTTAGATATGGCATTTGTTATTTTGGAGAATTCGTAACTTCGGAATAATTCGTATTCATTGCCTTCACTAACAGCCACATTTGAAAGGAAATTACAATACCTGTAATTTAGTAGTTAGTAATAGTTATCAGTTAGTTAGTTATTATTTCAGATTTTCAAATCTTCGGGTTTTTGCATTTTCAGATTTTCGTCCCTATTTTTAGATTTTCATTCTTTTGCATTTTCGGATTTTCAAACTTTTGAATTTTTGAATTTCCGAATTTTCAGATTTTCTAATTTCTGAATATTCTCATTTTTGAATATTTGGAAAAAATTGTTAAACGGGTTTTACTTAATATATTTCCAAAATAACAAATTTGTTGAATTTCGTTGAAAAACAAATTCGGAACTACACATGTCTATTTTTAACTTGTAATTGTATGTACAGTTTGGCAAATTTCATGTACACTCATCTTGTATCCATTGCAACATTTTATATGGTCTGGGATATATCTACTCACTGTTATGTCAGCTTATATTGATGTACATGGACAATGAAACTAAAATAAAGAATGTTTTGGAAAAAGGCCTCATACCTGCCACTTTTGGTTTGGTTGTAGCAGTTGTTCCAAATAAGCATCTAATGGTTATAAGACAAAGAAAGTCTTATAACTGTGACTGGAGGATTATGAAGTCCTTTATGTATCTTACGGACTGAGAACTTCAGATCTGAGCAATCAAACACCACTGATCACTCAGTTTTCCTCCACCACTCTGAGCAGAAAGCCATGACTATCAGTCACTGGCTCTCTGCTCTGCCTCTCCAGTGCTCACTGGAGTGCTGAGTTGTGGAGTGGGCAGGAGGGGCTTGCTCAAGCTCTCAGCAGATGGCTGAGAGGCTGAGCCAGGTGTCAGTCCAGGCATCTGGGTGGATACTGACCATATGGTTGGGATCCTTTCTGATCCTGGACTGACAAAAAAGATGTCAACCTGTGACCTACAGGAGATGTTTAGCCAAATAGCTTTGGATATACTTCTCCTTTAACCACTTAAAGTGGTTGTTAACCAAATTTACCCCAGCACACAGTATATGGATCAATTCGTATGGCAGTGTCTTCTTTTTTTTTCTCTGTAAATACCTTTTTTGAGCTGATTTTTGCTCTGTCACATGCTCTATATTTGACCTTGTATCCAGCTGAGGGTGCTGAGTAGGAGGGACACAGATTCCTTCTGACGTATGTAAGATACGTCAGAAGAGGAATCTGTTATTTTTTTCCATGTGGCCAGGCTGTAATCAGAGAAGTGTGTACGGAGAGGAGACGGGAGGGGGGAATAGAGGAATAGAGGAGAGGAGCCGGGCTGGGAGTGTATCACACCATTTTTCTCACAGCAGACTATGTGCTGACAGGGAGAGAGAGAGTGGGGGGGGGGATGAACACAGGCAGAGGAGGACAGAGAGCTGTGACTGATGCAGACATGCACGGGCAACAGCCTCTCAGCTTCAGCTAACATTAAAATCAGAGTCTGTACTCAGGGGGAGGTCAGGGCCTGGCATTCTCAAACAGATATTCTAGGGAATACAGAGGGATCATTTAAAAAGCAAAAGCACCATGCTGCTAATTGCACATTAAAGCGACAGGAGCAGCATTTTTTTGGGGGTTAACAAACACTTTAAGGACCGGAAGAATTTCCCCCTTAACCACTTCAATACAAGGCGTTTATACCCCCTTCCTGCCCAGATCAATTTTCAGCATTCAGCACTCTGACACTTTGAATGACAATTACTCTCTCGTGCTACACTGTACCCAAACAAACTATCATTTTTTTCACACAAATAGAGCTTTCTTTTGGTGGTATTTAATAACCTCTGGGTTTTTTCTTTTTTGCGACATAAGCAAAAAAAGTGCGAACATTTTGAAAAAAAAACACTTTTTTTTAGTTTCTGTGATAAAATTTTGCAAATAAGTAATTTTTGTTCATACATTTGGGTCAAAACCTATACTGCTACCTATCTTTGGTAAAAATAACCCAAATAAGTGTATATTATTTGGTCTGTGTGAAAGTTATAGAGTCTACAAGCTATGGTGCCAATCGTTGAAAATTGATCACACCAGATGCACTGATGGCCTATCTCATTTCTTGAGGCCCTGAAATGTCAGGAAAGTACAAATACCCACCAAATGACCCCCTTTTAAAAAGTAGACATTTCAGGGTATTTAGTAAGAGGCATTTCAAGTTTTTTGAAGTTGTACTTTTTTCCCCACAATTCTTGGGAAAATTAAGAAATTATTATTTTATTTTTTTTTTTGCACAAAATTGTCATAACAACAAGTTATTTCTCACACACAGCATATGCATACTTCCAATTACACCCCAAAATACATTCTGCTACTCGCCCCGAGTATGGCGATACCACATGTGTGAGACTTTTTCACAGCCTGGCCACATAGAGAGGTCCAACATGCAGGAAGCACTGTCATGCATTCTAGGAGCCAAATGTTCACATCTAATTTCCTAACAACCTATTAAAATTTTGAAGGCCCTGGAGCACCAGGACAATGGAATTACCCACAAAATGACCCCATGTTGGAAAGCAAACACCCCAACGTATAATCTATGAGGCATTATGAGTCTTTTGAATGGTTCATTTTTTTCCACAAGTCTTCGAAACATGTGGAAAGAAAATTAAAATGCTTTTATTTTTACACTAAGTGGTCAATTTATAAGATATTTCTAACACATAGCATGTACATAGCAAAAATTACCCCCCAAAATACATTCTGCTACTCATCCCCAGTATGACGATACCACATGTGTAAGACTTTTACACAGCCTGGCCACATAGAGGTCCAACTTGCAGGGAGCACCGTCAGGGATTCTAGGAGCAGAAATTTCACATTTAATTTCCTAACAACCTATTACACTTTTGAAGGCCCTGGAGCACCAGGACAATGGAATTACCCACAAAATGACCCCATTTTGGAAAGCAAATACCCCTACGTATATTCTGTGAGGCATTATGAGTCTTTTGAATGGTTCATTTTTTTCCACAAGTCTTCGAAAAATGTGGAAAGATAATGAAAACGCTTTTATTTTTACACAAGGTGGTCAATTTATAAGATATTTCTAACACATTACATGTACATAGCAAAAATTAACCCGCAAAATATATTCTGCTACTTGACCCGGGTATGACGATACCACATGTGTGAGACTTTTTCACACCCTGGCCACATACAGAGGCCGAACATGCAGGGAGCACCGTCAGGCGTTCTAGGAGCATAAATTACACATAAAATTTCATTCATACCTATTACACCTTTGAAGGCCCTGGAGCACCAGGACAGTGGAATTACCCCCAAAATGACCCAATTTTGGAAAGCAAACACCTGAGGTATATTGTATGAGGCATGGGCTGCAGATAGGTACTCGGGCACTCTGATGGGGTGCAGATAGGTACTTGAAGGGGGAATTCCTTGGGCAAATTGGTACGGCAATCAAAGTATCACTGATGAAAGTTGGACTAACCCCATCCCTAGTATTGAACAACAGAGTTGGAACCCCCTTAAAAATGGGACTTTAAATTGGGAAAACCAACTCATCAAGAAAAAAATTGTTAAAACAAACAATGTTTATTGGTACAAGTTAAAATGGATAAACGTAGCACATAATCAAATCGACACACAAACAAACAAATCGGACATACATACACAGACAGCAGAGGGGAACAAAAAAGGTTTTGGCCAATGCTAGAAACGACAACAAGTGACAAATTTGATGACAAAATGGTTTAAAAGACCACTGGTGTGCCCCACATAGGGGGTAGAGCAGGACCCAACGCGTTTCGATGTTACAATGTGAGATATCTTCCTCAGGGGTAGGTGGTCAATAGTTAAAAGCGATAATCACCCAGGACCGGATATTTCATGCTTATAATCTAATGATCAGGGGACATCCACTCAAAGGAATATCTCAGATGTCGAGAAAAACGATATGGAGAACAAGCAGGAATTGGCCAAACATGGCCAATTGCCAAAGCGATAACTAGAATGGAAAAAAGGCCAGAATTGATGTAATGCCGAGTGTGTAGATGGTAAGGAGTAACCCCAAAGAAGGGGAATTCCAATAATAAATAGAAAAAGTCTGCATGTATTGATGGTTAGAGGAGGATTGAAGTGCTGATGATTCACATACAGCCACCCCAAAAGGGACACCAAGCCGAGAGGTTATTGCAAGACATACTGCCCATGAAAGGTCAACAACCAGATATCTTCAGAATAATCTAATGTATAACAGCATCGGCAATAATCCTCAGCGTCACTCAGATGATCAGTCCTGGCCTTTGTTCCCCTCTGCTGTCTGTGTATGTATGTCCTATGTCGATTTGATTATGTGCTACGTTTATCCATTTTAACTTGTACCAATAAACATTGTTTGTTTTAACAATTTTTTTCTTGATGAGTTGGTTTTCCCAATTTAAAGTCCCATTTAAGGGGGTTCCCACTCTGTTGTCCAGATAGGTACTTGGGTACTTTTATGGGCTGGAGACAGGTACTCGGGTAATCTGATGGACTGGTAAAAGGTACTTGGGTACTCTGATGGGCTGCAGATAGGTACTCAGTTACTCAGATGGGTTGGTGACAGGTACTCGGGTAATCTGAAGGGCAGGTGACAGGTACTCGGGTACTCTGATGGGCTTGTGACAGGTACTTTGGTAATCAGATGGGCAGGTGACAGCTACCCGGGTGCGCTGATGGGCTGGTGACAGGTACTTGGGTACGCTGATGGTCTGGTGACAGGTACTCAGGTACTCTAATGGGTTGGTGACAGGTACTTGGGTACTTTGCTGGGCTGGTGACAGGTACTCAGGTTCTCTGATGGGCAGGTGACAGGTACTCAGGTACTCTGATGGGCAGGTGATAGGTACTCGGGTACTTTGCTGGGCTGGTGACAGGTACTCAGGTTCTCTGATGGGCAGGTGACAGGTACTCGGGTACTCTGATGGGCAGATGGCAGGTACTCGGGTACTCTGATGGGCAGGTGACAGGTACTCGGGTGCTCTGATGGGCAGGTGACAGGTACTCAGGTACTTTGATGGGTTAGTGACAGGTACTTAGGTACTCTGATGGGCAGGTGACAGGTACTCAGATACTTTGATGGACAGGTGACAGGTACTCAGGTACTTTGATGGACAGGTGACAGGTACTCGGGTACTTTGATTGACAGGTGACAGGTACTCGGGTACTTTGATGGACAGGTGACAGGTACTCGGGTACTTTGATGGACAGGTGATGGGTACTCGGATACTTTGATGAACAGGTGACAGGTACTTAGATACTTTGATGGACAGGTGACAGGTACTCGGGTACTTTGATTGACAGGTGACAGGTACTCGGGTACTTTGATGGACAGCTGACAGGTACTCAGGTACTTTGATGGACAGGTGACAGGTACTCGGGTACTTTGATGGACAGGTGATGGGTACTCGGATACTTTGATGAACAGGTGACAGGTACTCAGATACTTTGATGGACAGGTGACAGGTACTCAGGTACTTTGATGGACAGGTGATGGGTACTCTGATGGGCTGTGACAGGTACTTTGATGGGGTGGTGACAGGTCCTCTTTATTAAGAGGGGGTGATCAGTGTGCTTGGTGTACACAGTAGGCAGTAACGAGCTGTTACCGCAATCTCCCTCTCACACACGATCGGTGTGTGACAGGGAGAACCGCGGTAACAGCTTGTTACCTCGGTTTGTTTACATCACATGACAGGCTGGGATTGACACAGCCGGTCATGTGGTAAAGAGCCAATTCAATTGGCTCTTTACACTGATCGGAGCTGGACTTTGTTCGAGGGACAAGCCTCAGCCCCGATCGCAGCGCTGCGTGCCCCTGTGGGTGCGCACGAGCGGTGTGCACGCGAAGGTCGGTAGTGACGGCTGTGATTGGACACAGCCGGTCACGTGGTAAAGAGACAATTTTATTGGCTCTTTACTTTACCCCGATCGAGGGGGCTGTGTCCCGAGGGACACGATTGATCCGGATCGACGGAGCTTCCATGCCAACGCCATTTTACAATGACTCGGTAGGGAACTGGTTAATGACCAGGCCATTTTTTGCAATTCAGCACTGCATCGCTTTTACTGACAATTGCGCAGTCATGCCCAAACAGAACTGATGTCCTTTTTTTCCCACAAATAGAGCTCTCTTTTGGGGGTATTTGATCACCTCTGTGGTTTTTATTTTTTGTGCTATAAACAAAAAGAGCAACAATTTTGAAAAAAAACAAACATTCTTTTTTACTTTCTACTATAAAAGATTTCCAAAAAAAATGTAAAAAAAACACATGTATTCATCAGTTTAGGCTGATATGTATTCTGCTACATATTTTTGGTAAAAAATTGCAATAAGCGTATATTGATTGGTTTGTGCAAAAGTTTTGGCATCTACAAAATAGGGGATAGATTTATAGCATTTTTTTTCACTAGTAATGGCAGCGATCAGTGATTTTTAGCGGGACTGTGACATTGCAGGGGACAGATTGGACTCCTAACTGACATCTTTGACACTTTTTTGGGAACCAGTGACATTATTACAGTAATCAGTGCTAAAAATATGCACTGTTATTGTACTAATGACGCTGTCAGGGAAGGGGTTAACATCAGGGGCAGTCAAGGAGTAAAATGTGTTCCCTGTTTTTGTTTTCTAACTGTATGGGGGACTGTGTGAATTGGGAAACACACAGATCCATCTTCCTGTATAGCAGAAATACAGGATCTGTGTGGTCTCCCCTGTCAGAACGGAGATCTGCCTTGTTTACAAAGGCAGATCCCCATTATATCACTGCGGGAAACAATCGCGGGTGGCTGGCAGTCATTGTGTCCACCGGACTCGCTGTTTAGCTCCTCCACTGTTCAATGGGAGCACAGTGCATGGGCCAACGTACACCTATGGCAATTTGCGGGATTGAGCCAACCTGTCGCAGTATAATGACGGCGGCTGGTCAGGAAGTGGTTAACATCTTTGAAAAGCAGGTCTGAGGCAGTCAGCACAGCCACCACTGATCCTCCCTTTGGGTGTTAAATCAGACACAGATTTCTCAACATAAGGGAACCCACCACCACTGGGAAATGTTGCCAAAACAAAATGCTGTCAAAATGCTGTATTGCTGCTGGAATGGAGGCAAGAGTTTAGCCATTCTACTCTTGTTTTGGAGATCTAATTGAGTGACCATCCAATAGTGTTTATTATTTGTCTTGGCTCAAAATCTAGGGTCATTGTGCAAGTGTTTGAGTATAAAAGACCCCATATGCTGCACATTGGCTGCAGCGGCTAGAGAGAATGCCTGGTATTTGGGTGCAGTAAAATGTCCACCTGGACGTCTTACCCTTATCCTCATCACCTTCAGAAAATACAGTTGATACACACACATACACACACGGTAATGATCATGATCATGAAATCAGGATGGGGGAAGTTGCACATGAATATGTAGCCCACCACACTACAGTCTACTTTAATTTAGTAAAATACACAGTACAATGTTGTCAGACAATAGCAAACTAACTCTCCCTGCACACAGATGTCAGCCTTCCCAAACTGCTCCAATACAAGCAAAATGTCTGCGGGAACTCACTGTTTTACAGTGAGGTGGCTGGCATATACCAAAATATCATATTTGGCTATTCTGATCCTGCTGATTTCATCTGAAAGCTCATGCAGAGCAATATGTGTTATTTAAAACTTGGCCTGGTGAATGTGACCATAAATTTGCAGGTACCAAGTACATTATATGCTGTTCAGGCAAGGCTCTCTTAGAATTATGGCCAGGATTTCAACTTGAAATATGTATGACTTCCTATTGTTATATCACTGACTGAATGCCTGCTACAGCCACGAGGTGCTGCTCTCTTACTAGAACCTCCAGCTACTCAGCACCTCACCAAGTGTTATAGCAGCAAAAACAATTTAAAAAATCATTATTAAGTAATAAAATTGAATGCAATCACATTAAAAGATAAGTTCACCCGTAAATATGCATTCACTGAGTTTACCATAGCTGACGTTTTCCCCTAGAGCTCCACACAAGTAATATGAGACTAATATAGTGATCCAGGCATGAGACATGCAGCAGCCCAGCTCCCTGTCGCATCGATGAGCCACCTGTGATGGTAGTTATAGGCTCCTGGGGCAGACACAAGCCAAAAATCATTAGCTCTTACCTCCACTAAAATGGCAGCTTAGCACACAGCAGTTCCTTCCCCCAGAGCACCAACCAGCCAGACAACCATACCAGTGGAGCGGAAGATGAAGCAGAATGTAGCCTCACCTGCTCATTTTCTCCACTCAGGAACCCTCACAGCAGGACCTTCATCAGCAGATAAAGCAGTTTAAAAAGGCGCTGCAAGATACCTCTAATCAGATTACCAATTGCTTGTCACATGGGGAAAACTGCTTTAGAGACTTTCCCACCTTCACATATGGAGCATACCTGAATCAGTCCTGGATTTGTAATCTACAATCACAGCCCTCTTTCAGGAGTCGATGGAACACCTAGAGCTTGATCAGCTGCATAGCAAACCGGCTGACCCAGTGCGTGATGGTATCCCTAAACTCCAACATTACAAAAGAGCAACTGTTTTTAGCCATGTGTGAGAAACCTGAGCTGTCTTTCCAAGGCTACACTTCTACACTTCTCAGATCTTCAAGAATCGTCAACAATTGCAAAGGTCAGAGCAATGAAACCACAGATACAGGTCCTCTTGCGTCATCAGCAAAAGTGCCACTGGAATGTCCCCTTTACTCTCCATTTTCCTTTCAGGGTCTGTATACAAGCAGGAGTGCTGAGAACTAACAGATCTCAGAAGACCTGCAGTTCACTACAGCAGCTCAGCCATTAGAACACTCATCACTACATTCTACTTGATGGAGTCAACTACTGCCCTATGCTGCTTTACATCCATGTGATTGACAAGGGTCATTTGTGCATCCCAGGAAAGCTCCAGCTAAAAGACCGGCAGCCATGGGACTGACAACATCAGGTGCCCCTAATGACTGACTGCTGCTTGATCATTAACATGTATTCTCACTTCTCATTGTGATCAGTGGTTCAGCTAAGTTTTAGTTGTGCCTTTCTGTAATTATTTAGCTTACTGTGTATAATGAGCAGAGTGGAAATCATGGATATTCTAGATAACCGAAAGACAAGGAATAAACAATTTTGGTGCCCATGCGCGGAGCGTCCATGGCGGCTGTGTAAGCCAGGAGCTCCGTTCCTTCCCGGCCCTTCGGAGTCTACACAGCATGCAGCGGAGCTCGGTCATCCCACTCAGGAGGTAGGGGAGAGGGGGACAGCCTAGGGAGCAACCCGAAAACGGAGCAAAGACCGGGTCCTCATCGAGATCCCCGCATCCGGCCACCCATCCTAAATTGAGGCCGCGGCTTGGGCCTACTTACCCAACGGCTCACGGTGCTCCTAAGCAAAGAGAGCTGATTCTCTGGAGGCTGCAGGGGATCATCAAGGGGGGCTTTGGCGGCACATCAAGCATTAGGGGACCCCACCAGAAATACATGAAACTCCTTTCCTGACTGGGTTAGATGAACAGCAACTGGGGTGGGACCCATTAACTGAGTTTGAGACTCAGGTCTATACTTGCAACATCTCATGGAAGCTGAACCGTGGGAACTTATAAAATTTCCTTCTTATACACAGAAATTTCAGGATCCCGTTTTATTACATCAGCAGTGGAATCTCCTTTCCCCGCAACACTATCCTGATTATTTTTTCATCCTGCCATAAACTTGCTTTTCAAGCTACTTCATCCCCTCTTACTTGGATCCTCCTGAAGGGGGGGGGTCACCACTACCTTTCTCTAATAATAATATAGCTACCCTTTGGAACATGCATTCAGGAGCAGTCAGACGGGACCTCTCTCATCAACCTGGCTTTGATTTCCCAGCCGCGAAAGGCCCTCAGGGGGCTAAAGGTCCCCTACCGACCCTAGGGACCATTGAGGAGATGGAAGCCGGATCAGATGGGGGCTCCCATGTTCTACCATCCCCAGGGCCTCCCCCAGGTACTCAACCTTCGGCTCAGATCCTTTCCCCGGCCTCTACAATCTTGCTTTTGGAGCGGACTTTAGATGAACTCATTACAACACCTTTTAAGGAGCAGAGCCCTGTTAACCCTCAAATGGACCCATCTACCCCCCAAGCCCTAATACCCCACTCAGACTTTCAAATGATGATGGAAGTATTTTCCAAAATGCTCTCTAAGGGCCTTGCCCAAACAGCCTCTCAAATTACCTATGTTATCCAGGCTGACCTTCAAGGCTTGGGAACCAGAATAGACGCAATAGAACAGAAGACGGACCAATCCGTTTCCAGAATGAATCAAAACACAGCACATATCCAGGATCTTCAGGACCAACTGGAATCGGCCCTCTCCAAAATAGACGATTTGGAAAATCGCTCTAGACGTTATAATTTCCAAATCCGAGGGATCCCTAAGACCATCACAGATGCGCATGCGGTAGTAACTGATTTTATTAAAGAAATCATCCCAGGTATCCCGGAGCACCGCCTGGAACTGGACAGGGCTCATAGAGCTCTTCAACCCCCGAGGTCGGACGGCCTACCTAGAGATATTGTGGTAAAACCTCACTTTTATGGAGTTAAAGAGGAGGTCATGAGGGCCTCTAGATCTAACCCCAATCTTTCTACCCAAGGTCACCCTGTTCAGGTCTTCGCTGACTTATCACCCACTACTATTCAGAAAAGAAGATCTCTTAAGCCTTTTCTAGAAATTCTCAATAAGTCATTCATCAAATACTGGTGGTCTTTCCCCTTTCGACTGACTTTTATTTTCAAAAGCAAGAAATTTGGCTTTTCCTCATTTCAAGAAGGAGAACAGCTGCTGATCAAGCTCAACCTCATCTCCCTGGATTCTTCTTCAGCTTCTCATCACAAGAACGTGGGTCCCTCCAAGAGACCCTCCCCCCAGAGTCCCGTTCTTCCAATGTGGCGGAAACAGCAACAGAAGAGAGCTAAGGACTCCCATCCTCCTTGATTTTTGTCCTGCTTTCCTAGCTTTTGATCCTCATTTTTGTCTTGTATGATTTTTTTTAAAGACCTTTGAATCCAAACACTCCTCACTATGGGGGGTCAACGTTCGGTTGTCTAATATTGTTTAAAGACGCAATTTCCTTTTTACCTTATCCTTAGGCGGTTTGGGGCTAGCTCACATCCTCGCCTTCTCCCGGGCTTGATCCTCTCTGAGGGGGCGGGTTGGGAGCCGGTCACAGGCTGTCCCCAATGTTTAATCCTTTTTTCTCTTGTTTGTTTTACATAACTTGTTGCAGGTTTATTCTGTTGAACTTTAATGGTTCTGTCAACCTCCCCTCGATTGGACTGATCCTCACGTTAAGGAACCAGAAAAGTCTCATTTATGGGTCCCATTGGACCCACCCTGGGGACCCCGGCGCCTTCAGTCGGGAGCCTCCGGGGGGGGGGTTTTGAATATATATTTTTAGCTCCAGATAATTTTGTGCTTTCCGGGTAAGCCATTAGCATACCTTTTGCTTGGGCTCCAGAGGAGTGGCCAGGAAGGAGGCCATGCTCCTCCCTCTGACTTCAGGATATTTTAGATGGTATTCCCTTGGTCAGATGTAGTTCTGCTGATTGGGCAGATACTTTTGTCCTTTTTCCTGCTAGTGAAGGGATCCTCTGGTCCCTTCACTCCCAGGAATTTTGGGGGATTTGTGGCTAGTTTTTGCCGCATCCCCCTTCTGTTTGTTGCTTTTGCCTCTTTTCGATCTCTTCTGTTCTATCCTATTGTTACCGTTCTGCTTCTATTTTCTCTTTTCAGACACCAGGAAAGTCTACTTCATAGAGGGCCCCCACGGATCAGCACCATATTTGCTTGGTTGGACAGGTCCTTCCTTATGCCTGCTCAGGGTTGGGTGAGTCCTTGGTTAGTGTGGTCTGGGGATCGATCTTTACACAGTTCCCATGTCTGCTAATTCGCCTTTGTTTTTGAGAGTGGCATCTCATAACCTACAGGGCCTTAACTCCCCCATAAAACGGAAAAAGTATTTTAATCTCGCCCGCTCTCATCATCTAGACATACTCATGCTTCAAGAAACACACTTCCCAGAGCGATATGTCCCCAAATATATACATTCACATTACCCACAATTCTTTCTAGCAAATGTGCCAGATAAGAAAAGAGGTGTGGGAATCTTTTTCGCTAAGCACCTAGCCTTTACCCTTATGAAAGAAATCAAGGACCCAGAGGGGAGATTCATTCTTTTGAAAGGGACCATAGGGGGGGTGACGTATTCTCTTGCATCCTACTATGCTCCAAATACTGGCCAAGCTAAATTTTTCCATGGGTTATTTAATCGTATCCTGCCCCTCATCGAGGGGAATGTAATATTGGGAGGGGACTCTAATCTGGCTCTTGATCCCATGCTCGACAAATCGGGCTCAGGAGCACCCCGCCTAATCCGGCCCCCGAAACATAGCCTTAAGCTAGCTAGACTTCTCTTTTTCCATAGATCTCATAGATATCTGGAGGGAATTAAACCCTAGAGTGAGGGACTACACTCACTATTCAGCCCCACATAAGAGTATGGCAAGAATAGACCATATTTTTGTCCCAACCTCCATTTCTCCTTTAGTCCTTAAATCCTCCATTAAGGACTCTCCCTTGTCTGATCATTCTCTAGTAATAATACATATCAAAGTCAAAACAGGTGGAGTGAGGAACCCCCAATGGCGCCTAAATGAATCCCTCCTGAATAATCCAGTACATTGTGTATTGTTAGAAAAGGAACTTAGTTAGTTTAGTTAAAGTTTAACACACAATTTCCAGATGATTGTAGAACAGTAGTATGGGTTCTCCCGGTTTTAGTTAAAGTTTCACACACAGTTTTTAGATGATTTTAGAACAGGGATATGGCTTCTCCCAGTTTTAGTTTAAGTTTAACACACAGTTTACAGATGATTGTAGAACAGTGATATGGGTTCTCCCGGTTTTAGTTAAAGTTTAACCACTTTAAGACCGAGCCTTGGAGTTTGGAGGTTATCAGTTAAAAACAGTTTTTTTTGCTATAAAATTACTTAGAACCCCCAAACATTATATATTTTTTTTTTCTAAGACCCTAGAGAATAAAATGGCGGCCATTGCAAAACTTTATGTCACACCGTATTTGCGCAGCGTTCTTAAAAGCGCGATTTTTTTTGAAAAAATTCAGTTTTTTGAGTTAAAAAATAAGACAACAGTAAAGTTAGGTCAATTTTTTTCCGCATTGTGAAAGAAAATGTTACGCCGAGTAAAATGATACCCAACATGTCATGCTTCAAAATTGCGTCCGCTCGCGGAATGGCGACAAACTTTGCAACATAAAAATCTCCATTGGCGATGTTTAAAAAATTGTACAGGTTAGCATTTTTGCGTTACAGAGGAGGTCTAGGGCTAGAATTATTGCTCTCGCTCTAACGATCGCGGCGATACCTCACATGTGTGGTTTGCACACCGTTTTCATAGGTGGGCGGGACTTACAAATGCTTTCGTTTCTGCGCGCGAGCTCGCAAGGACGGTGCGCTTTAAATTTTTTTTTTCTTTTTAATTATAAATTCAGATTTTTACTCTAGACTCCAGAAAAACTGGGGTCTAGAGTATAAAACCTCCAGGACGGTACGAAAAAAGATAATGTTCCTTACAAATGTAAAGAACATTATCCTTTTTTTCACTAGTTTAAAAAAAAAAAAAAAATTTTCAACATTTTTATTTTTAATTTTTCATTTTATGTATTAATTTTTCTTTTTTTTTTAAATTTCGCGTGGCAGGAACGCTCGAGCGCGCGTCT
>BLSH010544483.1:156506-167850 GCA_018402905.1 Glandirana rugosa | reverse complement strand
GACGACGTGTCTTGCTAGACTGACCTGATCCCTCTCTATGATCATGACCACGAAACTCTCTGTCTAAAGTGTGGAGTAGGACGACGTGTCTTGCTAGACTGACCTGATCCATCTCAGACAATGAAATTCCCGGCTTATTTATACTTTTTTCACACAGTTTGAAGATGATTTTAGAACACTAATATGGCTTCCCTGTGGCTGATATAGGGGTTTTCACACACACTTTGATGATGATTTTAGAAGAATAATCTTTCCCTTAAAGTAACAGACTCTACCTAGTCCAGTCAGATCGTTCTGTGCAGCAGGATGAGGTGTGAAATCTGTCTCTCAAAGCACCAGTACTAGTATCTCTCCCTCCCTCAAAGCACCAGTACTAGTATCTCTCCCTAGTCCAGTTAGATCGTTCTGTGCAGCAGGATGAGGTGTGAAATCTGTCTCTCAAAGCACCAGTACTAGTATCTCTCCCTAGTCCAGTCAGATCGTTCTGTGCAGCAGGGTGAAGTGTGAAATCTGTCTCTCAAAGCACCAGTACTAGTATCTCTCCCTCCCTCAAAGCACCAGTGCTAGTATCTCTCCCTAGTCCACAATCAGATCGTTCTGTGCAGCAGGATGTGGTATGAAATCTGTCTCTCAAAGCAGCAGTACTAGTATCTCTCCCTAGTCCAGTCAGATCGTTCTGTGCAGCAGGATGAGGTATGAAATCTGCCTCTCAAAGCACCAGTACTAGTATCTCTCCCTAGTCCAGTCAGATCATTCTGTGCAGCAGGATGAGATGTGAAATCTGACTCTCAAAGCACGAGCACTAGTATCTCTCCCTCCCTCAAAGCAGCAGTACTAGTATCTCTCCCTAGTCCTCAGTAATGCAGGATGAGATGTTCTGCAATCTGTCCCTAACAGAGCCAGCAGCATCCTCTCCCTAAACTATCCAGAGAGCATATGACATGCAGCACGGTGACTCCAGCCCCACATAGAGGCTGGGTCACATGGTGCACTGGCCAATCACAGCCATGCCATTAGTAGGCATGGCTGTGATGGCTTCTAGGGAAAACCAGTGAAACACTTGTTGATTGGCAGCTTCTCAACACGTGGAGTAAAATACCAGAACCCCGGACCCGAACCCGGACTTTTTTTGAAAAGTCCGGGTTCGGGTCCGGCTCCCGGACACCCAAAAATTCGGTACGGACCCGAACTTTACAATCTGGGTTCGCTCAACACTAGTTATGAGGGGAAACCTCATCCATTTATCAGCCAGGTTGAAAAGGGAAAGGAAGATTGATATAGAGAAGCTGGAAAGGGAATTTCAAGAACTTGCTAGAACCCATGAAAAGAATCCGACCCCTCATTCGTGAACTCAACTGGAAGCGGGAAGAGTAGCCTTGAATCTCGCTCACACTACTAAAGCTGAGAAACAAGTTCAATGGTCCAAAGCTAACTCGTATTTGCAAAGAGATCTCATAGGCCCCAAGTTGGCTGTCAGATTGTCACCCAAGTGTCGCTCCTATTCTTTTCCTAAGATCCAGGGACCATGCGGGCGTTCTAACTCAGAAGCCAAAATGAATTATGTCCATCTTTCAAAATTTCTACGCTAAACTTTACAACGTAGGGCAAGCGGCTTCCTCCCCTTCGCTCAAAGCCTTTTTGAATTCTATCACCCTTCCTAGACTGTCGGAAGATCATATAGCTTCTCTAGAATTGCCCTTTAATGACGTGGTGGTGCTGGAGGTGATCAGAAACCTTAAGAAAGGCTCGGCCCCTGGCCAAGATGGCTTCTCCATGGGCTATTACAAAACCTTTGGCCCAGTTATTGCTCCCCACCTAACAAAATTCTTCAATTGTTTAAGATCTGGTACAGTCCTTCAAAGCGATGCCAATAGAGCATTTGTGTCGGTCATCCCCAAACCTGGAAAGGATCACTCTGACGTTAGCAATTACAGACCCATCTCTTTGATAAACAATGATCTCAAAATTATGACTAAAGTTTTAGCAAATAGACTGACTAAAATTATAGGCCAATACATTCATAAAGACCAGGTAGGCTTTATCCCGGGCAGGCAAGGCCCCGACCAGATCCGTAGAGCAGTGGATATTGTGTCACTACTTAACTCAAATTGGGATGGGAGCCCCGCTCGGGAGGGTTATATTTTATCTGTTGACTTACAAAAAGCCTTTGATACGGTAGATTGGTCTTATCTTTTTGAAGTCTTAAAGAGATGGGGATTTGGCCCTAGATTTATCCAAACCCTAAAAGCCCTATACTCTAGTCCTAGTGCCCATGTCAAATTGCATAACTTCTATTCTGAACCTTTCCCTATCTTTCAGGGCACTAGACAAGGATGCCTCCTATCCCCTTTAATTTTCACAATAGCGATGGAGTCTTTGGCCATCGCCATTAGAGATAACCCTGATATCCAAGGGATTGATTGTGGTCTGTACTCACACAAATGTGCAGTATTCGCTGACGACTTGCTCCTGTTCATCTCCTCCCCCTTCACGTCTACCCCCAGGGTTATTCAGCTACTCCAAACATTCAGAGAAATTTCAGGTCTATGTGCAAACTGGTCTAAATCAGCAGCTTTGAATATATCTTTGCCTGAACAAACTTTAATCCGACTAAAAGAACAATATAAGTTTAGTTGGAATTCTTCCCAGATCCCTTACTTGAGGGTCAGTCTGACGGCCAATATCAACAAACTATTTGATGCTAATTACCCCCCTCTTCTTAAGAAATTAGAACAGGACCTTTCTAGATGGGACCAGGAGGGCCTGTCTTGGTTGGGTAGGATACACGCGATCAAGATGACCCTCCTTCCTAGGATTCTTTATTTCTTCAGGGCTCTTCCCATTCCAGTTAGGAAGTCTGATTTGCAAAAATTGCAATCCCTAATTCTGAAATTCATTTGGGCCTGTAAGGGTTTTAGATGTTCAGCTAAGGTGCTCTATAGGAGACGTAATCAAGGAGGCCTAGGACTCCCACACCTCTTTAAATATTACCAGGCGGCTCAGCTCAATACACCAGATTGGGTCAAAATAGAGAGACAGGCAGTTCCCCACAATACTATTGACTTCCTGATAAGTATCCCTCATAAATTGATTCTCTCCCCAAATGTATCCCACTCTATGGCACTTTGTGATTCGGTTTTCAAATCCCCCAACCTAATCTCAACTCTTCTTCCTCTCACTCACCTTTTTCATAACCCTCAGTTTCCACCCGGTTTAGACACCAGGGCTTTTAAATGGTGAACGGACAAGGGTCTGTGTTGTATAGGCCATTTCCTATCACTGGCCGGACCTTTGTCTTTATCACACTTTTTGTTTCTTCCATATACACCATTTCCTTACCGCCTGGTGGAATTCCAGTAAGGATCATTCAGGTATTACCCCCTATGAACAATGGTGTTCGGGAACTGATCTACGCTTTACTGATGGAGGACTCATCCAAACCACTGTTCGTGGATAAATGGGAGAGGGATCTGAACGTGGAATGAGATGTGGACGAATGGACCGCGTTGTTTGCGCGTTGCTACAAGGGGATCACTAATATCTCATTGAAGGAAGCCAATTTAAAGGTATTTATCAGGTGGTATTTGGTACCATCCCGATTAGCAGCTATGTTCCCTAATTCTTCTCATTTTTGCTTCAGGGATTGCGAGCATGTGTGCACCTTCCTCCACACGTGGTGGGAATGTCCCCACCTTAGGGGATTTTGGAACAGAATCTTTCACCTGATTCGTAAGATCTCGGGCCTCCCGATCCCTCAGTGTCCAGAAATAGCCCTGCTCAATTCTAAACCTGAAGGTCTGTCCAAACCACTATTTAAACTCATCCAATTTATTTTAATGGGTGCCAAGATTACAATAGCTAGGCCATGAAAATGTATCCTTCTCGGAGGCTAAACGGAAAATATCCTGGATCATGGTTCAGGAAAAGCTGGCCAGTAGAGTTGAGAGAACTTCTGGAAGTCCGGGTTCTGCTGGTTTGGCCGAACTTCGGGACAAAGTCCGGGTTTGGGACCGGACAGAACCCAAACTTTGTCCCGGACCCCAAACCCCATTGAAATCAATGGGGACCCCGAACTTTTAGGCACAAAAATGGCTGTAAAAAAGTCCTGGAAAGTCCTAGAGGTCTGCAAAAGGAAGGAAATGGGGGTAAGGGTGGGACAAGTGCCCTACAAAGAAATGGGGACAGGGAAATAACTAAAAGCATTTTTAAAAAAATAATTTCATAAAAAAATCAAAAATGGAGGTGGATGTGGACCATCTTCAAACTGTGTCTGAAAAGTATTAATTACCGGTAGAAGCCATATCACTGTTTTAAAATCATGTTCAAACTGTGTCAAAAAAGTATAAATAAGCCGGGAGAACCCATATCACTGTTCTGCAAACATCTGGAAAATGTGTGTAACACTTTAACTAAAACCGGGAGAAGCCATACTACTGATCTGCAAACATCTGGAAACTGTGTGTAACACTTTAACTAAAACCGGGAGAAACCATACTACTGTTCTGCAAACATCTGGAAACTGTGTGTGACACTTTACCTAAAACCGGGACAAACTGAACTACTGTTCTGCAAACATCTGGAAACTGTGTGTGACACTTTAACTAAAACCGGGCGAACCCATATCACTGTTCTGCAAACATCTGGAAACTGTGTGTGACACTTTAACTAAAACCGGGACAAACTGTTCTGCAAACATCTAGAAACTGTGTGTAACACTTTAACTAAAACCAGGACAAACTGTTCTGCAAACATCTGGAAACTGTGTGTGAAACTATAGCAGAGAGAAGAACAGGGATATAGTTTCACATAGAGTTTTGGATGATTTTAGAACAGTGATATCATATCACTGTTCTAAAATCATCTAAAAACTCTATGTGAAACGATAGCAGAGCGAAACCATATCCCTGTTCTTTTCTCTGCTATAGTTTCACACACAGTTTCCAGATGTTTGCAGAACAGTTTGTCCCGGTTTTAGTTAAAGTGTTACACACAGTTTCCAGATGTTTGCGGAACAGTAGTATGGTTTGTCCCGGTTTTAGTTAAAGTGTTACACACAGTTTCCAGATATTTGCAGAACAGTTTGTCCCAGTTTTAATTAAAGTGTTACACACAGTTTCCAGATGTTTGCAGAACAGTAGTTCAGTTTGTCCCGGTTTTAGTTAAAGTGTTACACACAGTTTCCAGATGTTTGCAGAACAGTGATATGGGTTTGCCCGGTTTTAGTTAAAGTGTTACACACAGTTTCTTTCCCTGTCCCCATTTCTTTGTAGGGCACTTGTCCCACCCTTACCCCCATCTTCCTTCCTTTACAGCAATTTTCAGAACTTTTAGTAAAATTACCAGAACCCCGAACCCAAGCCCGGACTTTTTTTGAAAAGTCCGGGTCCGGGTCCCGGACACCCCCAAGTTCGATACGGACCCAAACTTTACAGTCTGGGTTCACTCAACACTACTGGCCAGTTACATCCTCGATACTTCCCCTAAATTTGATCTTGTTTGGGAACCATGGAAGAACTACTTGAAAATCCCGGGGTGACCCCTCCTTTTCTTTTACCTCAAATAGCTACTCTGGTGTCTACTTTCCTCCTTTCTCTCTCTAGCTTTCTCTTCTTCTCTATGCTTCTATGCCTGATTTCATTTTCATTTTGATTAAATCTCAATGTCTACTAGCTTGCTAGGGTCAGTATGCTTCTTGTGCTGATCCACCCCTTCCCAACTATGTGGTTGGAGAGGGTTAATAAAGACTCTCTCTAAGTGACCTATATAAATGGGTTATGACTGTATGGTTGACTTCAGTTCCTTATGTATTGGCAGAGGTCATTTCCCTAAAAGCTCCTTATGTCATAGGGTGCCCAGGAGGGAGGGTGGTCGGTTCCTGCCCTTCCGATCACAGTTTGTTCCCAGATGGGGTGACCGGGGGGGAGGCGGGACCTCTCCCACCTTGGAGCTATTTTCTCGCTTTGTTGTTACACCTTTTGTTGCCCTTCTTTTTTTCTGACACTTATAATAGGTTACTTTCAGTTACACATCAAACATTGTTAATTTGTTGTTTGGTAACCACTTGCCCATATATTTATCTGTATTTTGTATGAGAATACTAATTCAACAGACTCTATCTCTATATAAGCATCTCTCTTGTTGTATTTGAAAAAAAAAATTTTTTCAATAAAAAGATTTGAAACTGAATAAACAATTTTTAAAAAGCATCAACATTTATTACATCAGTGTTTTAAAAGACAAAATAGAACATACACACATTTATAAGTAGAAATGAATGTACAATGCCCCCCTCTGGCTGCAACATGGTCCCCATAATTGGTGACATGCGTTTCATAGTGTTGACGTGAACTTCAGAAACATACATGCGGCAAGCCCTCTACATATTTTATGGTTATGACCACTTCTATAGGAGCATTCAACATCTAAAAAAGGAGCAAATATTACTCGTAATGCACATATAGACAATAAATTGCCATATAATCATATTTCAAATAGACTCCATAAAAAAAATGTTTTTTAGAATAGCCTAGAGGGCTTATCTAAATCTAGAGAATAGCCACCAAGAAGCACAGGGACATAGACATTTTGTAACATATAAATATACATACAGACATACATACATACATACACAGTATCTCACAAAAGTGAGTAGACCCCTCACATTTTTGTAAATATTTTATTCTATCTTTTCACGTGACAACACTGAAGAAATTACACTTTGCTACAATGTAAAGTAGTTGATGTACAGCTTGTATAACAGTGTAAATTTGCTGTCCTCTCAAAATAACTCAAAACACAGACATTAATGTCTAAACCGCTGGCAACAGAAGTGAGTACACCCCTAAGTGTAAATGTCCAAATTGGGCCCAAAGTGTCAATATTTTGTGTGTCCACCCCTATTTTCCAGCACTGCCTTAACCCTCTTGGGCATGGAGTTCACCAGAGCTTCACAGGTTGCCACTGGAGTCCTCTTCCACTCCTCTGACATCACGGAGCTGGTTAATGTTAGAGATCTTGTGCTCCTCCACCTTCTGTTTGAGGATGCCCCACAGATGCTCAATAGGGTTTAGGTCTGGAGACATTCTTAGCCAGTCCATCACCTTTACCATCAGCTTCTTAAGCAAGGCAGTGGTCATCTTAGAGGTGTGTTTGGGGTCATAATCAAGTTGGAATACTACCCTTTGGCCCAGTCTTCGAAGGGAGGGGTTCATGTTCTGCTTCAGTATGTCACAGTACATGTTGGTATTCATGGTTCTCTTAATAAATTGTAGCTCCCCAGTCCCGGCAGCACTCATGCAGCCCCAGACCATGACACTCCCACCACCATGCTTGACTGTAGGCAAGACAAACTTGTCTTTGTACTCCTCACCTGGTTGCCGCCACACACGATTTACACCATCTGAACCAAATAAGTTTATCTTGGTCACATCAGACCACAGGACATGGTTCCAGTAATCTATGTCCTTAGTCTGCTTGTCTTCAGCAAACTATTTGCAGGCTTTTTTGTGCATCATCTTTAGAAGAAGCTTCCTTCTGGGACAACAGCCATGCTGACCAATTTGATGCAGTGTGTGACGTATGGTCTGAGCGCTGACAGGCTGACCCCCCCTTCAACCTCTGCAGCAATGCTGGCAGCACTCATACATCTATTTCCCAAAGACAAGTTCTGGATATGACACTGAGCACGTGCACTCAATTTCTTTGGCCCACCATGGCGAGGCCTGTTCTGAGTGGAACCTGTCCTGTTAAACCTCTGTATGGTCTTGGCCACCGTGTTGCAGCTCAGTTTCAGGGCCTTGGCAATCTTCTTATAGCCTAGGGCATCTTTATGTAGAGCAACAATTCTTTTTTTCAGATCCTCAGAGAGTGCTTTGCCATGAACTGCCATGTTGAACTTCCAGTGACCAGTATGAGAGAGTGAGAGCAATAACACCAAATGTAACACATCTGCTCCCCATTTACACCTGAGACCTTGTAACACTAACGAGTCACATGACACCGGGAATGGAAAATGGCTAATCGGGCCCAAATTGCCTCCTGCAGTCTTCAACTCACGGAGAATGCCTGTCTCCCAGTGTGTGTGCCCCTGAAGCCTTGGCCTGACTGCCTCAACAGGCCTCCACCCAGCTGTGCAATCAGTGTCCTGGGTAAAGCCAAATCCTGGACCCAGGACTGAGGATCTCATCCCACCCGGTTCTCTACGAGATCCCCGGGATCCAGATCCCGAAAACGGACTTTAAACACTGGGGAAACTGAAAAGCCAGTTTCCTCTTACACATGCAATTCATCTGGAGCCCTTTAACCTGCCAGGTGGAGAATCCTGGACCACCTTTCTTCTCTAAACCCTGACAGGGCAACGCTCTGCCACAATATATATATCTATATATATATATATATATACACATACACTATATCACCAAAAGTATTGGGACACCTGCCTTTACACGCACACAAACTTTAAACACTTCCATAATGAGCCTGTTTTTTTGGGTTCGGTGTTAGGAGTTAAAAACAGTTTTTTTTTGCTATAAAATGATTCAGAACCCACAAACATTATATATTTTGTTTTGAACACCCTAGAGAATAAAATGACGGTCATTGCAAAACTTTATGTCACACCGTATTTGCGCAGCGGTCTTCCAACCGTGCATTTTTTTGAATAAATTAAATTTTTTTTAGTTAAAAAATAAGAAAACAGTAAAGTTAGGTCAATTTTTTTCCATATTGTGAAAGATAATGTTACGCCGAGTAAAATGATACCCAAGATGTCATGCTTCAAAATTGCGTCCGCTCGCGGAATGGTGACAAACTTTGTAACTTAAAAATCTCCATTGGCAACGTTTAAAAAATTCTACAAGTTATCAGTTTTGAGTTACAGAGGAAGTCTAGTGCTAGAATTGTTGCTCTTGCTGTAACAATCGCGGCGATACCTCATATGAGTGGTTTGAACACCGTTTTTATATGTGGGCGGGACTTACGTATGTGTTCGCTTCTGACCACTGGGCACTTAAACCCCCTTAACAACCAGACCAATTTTCCGCTTTCAGCATATTTTGAATGACAATTACTCAGTCATGCAACACTGTACCCATATGAAATTTGCGTCCTTTTTTTCACACAAATAGAGCTTTCTTTTGGTGGTATTTAATCACCGCTGTTTTTTTTTTGTTTTTTTTGCGCTATAATTAAAAAAAGACCGAAAATTTTGTAAAAAAATGAATTTTTCTTTGTTTCTGTTATCAAATTTTGCAAATTAGTAATTTTTCTTCATAAATTTTGCCCAAAATGTATACTGCTACATATCTTTGGTAAAAAAACAAACAAATTAGTGTATATTATTTGGTCCTTGTGTAAGTTATAGAGTCTACAAGATATGGTGCCAATTACTGAATATTTTTTTTTTTTCAAAGGTAAACTTTATTGAGGTTTTACAGACGTACACAACAAAAAAAAAAAACACTCATAATACAGCAGGTTTTGAAGGTACATACATTAGAAATACATTAGGCATTTGTCTATGCATACCTACGGACTACAGTTCGTTATTCTCCAATGCATCACCTCTCTGGTATCTATCAGCTGTGGTCATGAGACAAACAATCGAACCAAAAGGCACAAACAAAAAAAAAAAAAAAAAAAAAAAAGGGGGAAACACACCGGAAATTTGATATTATTGTCCCATCCACCATCCCTCTTATCTGCATTGTAAGGTGGAGGGCTCCTCCCTCCTTTGATTGTTATACTGTAATTTTGTGTCATCCGTCTTGTTATATACACCCCATCCTCCTCCAGCTTGGAGAATAATGGATTAGGGGCCTACCCATATCTTATACCTCAACATCCCCCGAGACTGAGTTCATCCATCCCGACCATATTTTCCCAAATTTCTTGGAACAACCCCTAGACATATATGTGAGCTTAAATAATGGGAGTGCCTTGTTAACCAATTCTATCCATAGTTGGAGCGTAGGTGGCTCCAAGTCTTTCCATTTTATCGCAATAGCCTTTTTGGCATAGCAGAACAGTATTCTCAATAGGCTCTTTTTAGAGTTACTCATCTCCTCCTCTCCCATTTCCCCCAGAAGACACCGAGCAGGGGAATATATGTTGGGCAAGGCTAGCTTATCCTCCATAAAACCCAGCACATCTTTCCAGAATCTCCCAATTACCGGGCACTGCCAAACCATATGGAAAAAATTCCCCTCAGACTGTTGACAGCGCTGGCAGTTGGGGGACTCACTACTGCCCATTTTGTAAAGACGCAAGGGGGTGAAATAGGTTCTATGTAGGTAATAAAATTGGGTCAGTTTATCCCTCGCTGATATCACTGACACCAGCATATTCTCTGTTATCTCTGACCATGTTTCCTCCGTTAAGGACGGGATATCTGTTTTCCACTGACTGGCTAGTTTGTCCATTCTGGTGGAGGAGGACGACGCCAACAGGATGTAATATCTGGAAACCAATTTTGCGTGATCCTCCTCGAACAGAGCCTTCTCCAGCGTGGCTGGCGAAAGCAACACCCGTGTCAATCCAAACTGTGCTGCCACGGCATGCCTCAGCTGTAAGTACCGGAAGAACCATCGGGTAGGAACCGTATACTCTAATTGAAGGTCCCTAAACGTTTTAAATGTGCCCTCTGAGAAAAGTTGGTGGGCATATTTTATACCATAATCCGCCCATCTGTGTCCATCCGGAAGAATATTTAGCTCAGGAAGCTTAGGGTTGTGCCACAGAGGGGCGTTAGGTGAGAGGCTTAAGGAGGATCCCCCCACTCTTTCATTACATATGTGGAATACTTTATATGATAGTTTTAGTAGATCCGCTCCCTTCTCTGGGTATGGGCCATTCCTGTATAGAGCGTTAATCAAGGCCTCATAGGATTGCATCAGTGCCGCCTGGGTGGTCACCGAGGCATTCTCCACTGTGGGGAAGAACCACCAGTGGATATGGGTCAATTGAGAGGCTAGGTAATAGGATTGAAGATTTGGAAAGGCCAAACCCCCCCTCGGAGCCGGTAGTTGCAAAGTCTCCAGAGATATCCTGGGTGTCTTATTACCCCATAGGAACGGTAGAATTATGGAATTAATTTCGGTGAATATTTTTTTAGCAATATATACCGGAGCATGCCAGAAGACATATAGGAATCTGGGGAGATACACCATTTTAAAGATACTGATACGACCCATGAGGCCCAGAGGTAACGAGGACCAGGTCTGTAGGTTTTGCTTCATACGTGAGATCAGGGGAGAGAGATTGTTTGGTATGTAGGTGGTTAGAGGCAGTTGTATTTCAATTATGTTGACGGAGATTGGTGGATGTATGGTTTGTTAGAGAGAGGGGA
>BLSH010544483.1:141914-156296 GCA_018402905.1 Glandirana rugosa | reverse complement strand
GAATTGTTTCAATATGCCTTTAACTAAGTAGGACTAGTCTGCCCGAAGTAATGTTACTCCAGATGTCGATAGTTAGAATCTGCAAATAAGTGTTAGGACGTCAGACTCCCTAGACTGGGCCTGTGTTCCTAACACTACAGGTACCTACGTGTATTCCGTAAGCTGAGATATCTCACCGTCATAGATCACCGCCAGGAACGTGCCGACCCTAAGCCAGGATCCAAATAGTGAACCCAGTTTTATGAGATAAGATTTGGTTCTCGGGCATATTTTCAATTAGTAGAATAATGTCTTTGGAAACTCTATCCGGCCCCATGCGCCGTCCCCACGGGAAACAGGGGGGACGACAAGCGGGACCGGTATCTCGGCGACCGGCGGTGGGACTCCCGCCTGTGACCGTAATCCCCTACGTGATATTTACGCTTGTGTCCGGGTCAGATCCCTCAGACTGCAGGATTGTGAATAAACGTCTAAGATTGATAGCTGTAGACCTCATTGTAATGAAGCCCGTCTGATCAGGATGAATCAATTTCCGTATAACTTTGTTAAGTCTTCTAGCTAATAGTTTGGCCAATATTTTCCCATCCACATTAATTAACGAGATTGGTCTATAGGATTCACATAATTGGCGGTCCTTGTTTGGCTTGGGGATCAGTACTATCAGGGCCTCTCTAAGGGACTCAGGGAGGCTGCCCCGGTCAAAGGCCTCCTGATATACCTCTAGGAGCTTCTGTGCCATAAACCCCCGGTACGTGACGTACCATTCAGCTGGATATCCATCAAGACCGGGGGTTTTATTTGAAGTAAGGGAATGAATAGCTACCTCTATTTCCTGAGTCGTGATGGGAAGGTCGAGTTCCTTTGCGTCTCCTGGAGACAACACCGGCAAGGGGATCTGCTCAAGAAATTGCAGCACCTCCCCCTCGGTGTACTCCACCCGTGACTTATACAGATCAGAGTAGAACTCAACGAAGGCTCTCGCTATATCCGCCGGGGACTCACACATGGTCCCGTTCGCGTCATATATCGAGGGTATGGATATAGGGGGTTGCAATTACTGAATATTGATCACACCTGATGTACTGACGGCCTATCTCATTTCTTGAGACCCTGACAAGCCAGGAAAGTACAAATACCCCCCAAATTACCCCTTCTTGGAAAGTAGACATTCCAAGGTATTTTGTAAGAGTTATGGTGAATTTTTGAAGTTGTATTTTTTCCCACAATTCTTTGCAAAATGAAGATTTTTTTCACAAAATTGTCATATGTTAACGGGTTATTTCTCACACCCAGCATATGCATACCACAAATTACACCCCAAAACACATTCTACTACTCCCCCTGAGTATGGCAATACCACATGTGTTAGTCTTTTACACAGCCTGGCCACATACAGAGGCCATGTAGGGAGCGCCATCAGGCGTTCTAGGAGCATAAATTGCACACATAATTTCTTGACTACCTCTTGCACTTTTGAAGGTCTTGGAGCACCAGGATGACCCCATTTTGGAAAGCAAACACCCCAACATATATTCTAGGAGGCATAATGAGTCTTTTGAACATGTCATTTTTTCCACAAGTCTTTGGAAAATGTGGAAAGACAATGAAAACACATTTTTTTTACACAAAGTTGTCCATTTATACAATATTTCTAACACACAGCATGTACCTAGCAAAAATGACACCCCAAAATATATTCTGCTACTCCTCCCGAGTATGGCAATACCACATATGTGACACTTTTACACAGCCTGACCACATACAGAGGCCCAACATGCAGGGAGCACCGTCAGATGTTCTAGGGGCATACATTTTTAATCTAATTTGACTACCTTTTACACTATTGTGAGGCACTGTGGTGGCATGGATAGGCACTGTAGTGGCACATATGGGCAGGGTAGGGGCATGGATGAGCAGTGTAGTGGCATGGATGGGCACTGTAGTGGCACAGATGGGCACTGTAGTGGCACGGATGGGCACTGTAGTGACACAGATGGGCACTATAGTGTCATGGATTTGTCACGGATGAGAACTGATGTGGTATGGATGAGCATGAATGAGGCACAAATGAGCCATGGATGGGGATGGATGAGCCACAGATGGGGATAACTGAGCACGGATGGGGATGACTGAGCACGGATGGGAGGGTGAGCACGGATGGGTGGGTGAGCACGGATGGGTGGGTGAGCACGGATGGGTGGGTGAGCACGGATGGTTGGATGGGTGAGCATGGTGGGTGGTTGAGCATGGATGGATGGCTGGGTGAGCATGGATGGATGGCTAGATGAGCACGGCTGGGTGGGTGAGCATGGATGGATGGCTGAGTGAGCACGGCTGGGTGGGTGAGCATGGATGGATGGGTGAGCACCACTGGGTGGGTGAGCATGGATGGATGGCTGGGTGAGCATGGATGAGCATGTATGGCTGAATGGGTGAGCATGACTGTGTGAGGATGGCTGGATGGGTGAGCATGGATGGATGGATGGGTGAGGATGGGTGGCTGAGCATGCATGGGGCTAGGATGGCTGGGTGAGTGAGTATGGATGGGGTGAGGATGGCTGAATAGGTGGTGATGGATGGGTTGAGGATGGCTGGGTGGGTGTTGGATGGATTTGGTGAGGATGGCTGGATGGGTGGTGGATGGATGTGGTGATGATGGCTAGGTGGGTGGTGGATGGATGGGGTGAGGATGGCTGGGTGGGTGGTGGATGGATGGGTTGATGATGGCTGGGTGGATGGTGGATGGATGGAGGGAGGATGGCTGGGTGGGCGGTGGATGGATGGGGTGATGATGGCTGGGAGGGTGGTGAATGGATGGATGGTGGTGGTGCATACTGTCATTTAGTAGCGCTGTGGGCATTATACACAGCACTGCAGCACATCCTCTCTCCTCTCGCAATGCACTGATCGGTGCGGAGAGGAGAGAGAAAAGCCGGCGGAAGTGCCGGCTTATTTACATGTTATTGTGCCGTCACAGCAGCCATTCACCGTGATCCGTGATCCAGGGGACCCGGCGGTCACGGATGATCCCGGGTGCGCGCCCCAGGGGGTGCGCGGGAAGGGCATTCATGGGAGGACGTCAATAGACGTCCTCCCAGAGTTACGCAACCACCATGTAAACGTCTTTTGTCTATAGGGCGGTTGTTAAGTGGTTAAATTGTTTTTTTTTTTTGTAATTATTTATTTTGCTTTTTACTTTTTATTTTTACACTGTTCTTTTTTAAAAAAAAGTGATCACTTTTATTCCTATTACAAGAAATGTAAACATTCCTTGTAATAGAAAAAAAGCATGACAGGTCCTCTTAAATATGAGATCTGGGGTCAAAAAGACCCCAAATCTCATATTTACACTTAAATCCAAAGAAAAAAAAAGTTTGAAAAAAATGACAGTCCAAAAAAAAAAATGGGCCCTTTAAGACCATTGGGCGGAAGTGACTTTTGATGTCATTTCCGCCCTTCCGTATTATGGAGCCGAGGTACTTGGCTCACGGACACTGGGGGGGACGGATCCGATCACCTCCGCCGCTGCCGGCGGGTCCGGTAAGCGGCAGACATGACGGGAAAGTGGCAGGGGGGGCACCTCCCCCGCCGCTGATAAAAGTGATCTTGCGGTGAATCTGCCACTAAGACCACTTTTATCAAAAACAGAATCGCTGGCTGAAAAAAACAATATCTGAATGGTGCCTCTAGCTGCAGGCACTTTTCAGATATCACCTCTCAAAGCAGGATGTCAATAGACGTTCACCTAAAGAGAAGTGGTTAATGGCAATACCAGTCTTAGTCCGTAGGGTTCAATATTAAGTTGGCCCACCCTTTGCAGCTATAATAGCTTCAACTCTTCTGGGCTGTCCACAAGGTTTAAGAGTGTGTCTATGGGAATGTTTGACCATTCTTCCAGAAGCACATTTGTGAGGTCAGGCACTGATGTAGACGAGATGACCTGGCTCGCAGTCTCCACTCTGATTCATCCCAAAGGTGATGGCTTTCTTTACAATTAGTGACAGTGGGCATGGGCCAATATCCCCGGCCCACTATCACCGAGGGGTAGGGGAATCGTTAAGCATCTACAGAAGTGGGGACATGTTACATGTTACACCCTAAAAGGGGTGAAACATGTAGCACGTTCTCAAATGTAAACTTTTACTTTAAGGTTTCCTCCAGCCAATATTGGCTTTCGCTTCCACTCCAGGTGAGAGTTTGATGCCCAGATTTAGACCTCTTGCCTTGGTGGCTACATACATTTAAAAAACAAAACAAAAAAAAAAACAGTGTATTCTTTGTCTTTGAAGTACCAAATTGCAGATTCTCCCTGATATTTCACTAAAGCCCCCTAATGGGGCTCCTAAAAATATTGTTTAAAAATAAATAAAAAAAAAACTGTAAAAAATAAAATAATAAACAAAAAAACTACAGAGACTCAGGACCCACTTTCTGTTCAGCTGTGAGGAGAAACAATGGCCTCAGCTCTTCCCTTCATAACCTCCACAACCTCCTCCTTGCACCTACCTGCATAAGGTAAGGTCCTTTCCGATTGTTTGATTGAGCGCCGGGGTGGTTAGTGTGAGCGAGCGCCGGGGGGGAGGGGGGTGGTGCGAGTGATGTAGGGCCAGGTTTGTTTACCTCCATATCCCCAAGTGTTTATGTGTAGTGCAACTGTAAAAGTGGTTGTCATCCTGTGACAACCACTTTAACCTACAGGTAAGCCTAGGATAAGGCTTACCTGTAGGTGCCTTGCATATGTCCCAAACCTGCATGGTTCAGGAGATATGCAGTGTTCTGCATGTGCCAATGTCATTTTGGCACATGCGCAGTGAAGAAACGGCCTCTGTGCCATCTCTCCACTGAGACTGTGCCGTGACTGGCGGCTCCCTCACATGCGCGGGATTGACGTCACGCGACTCCGGCCAGTCACAGAGCCGGAGATCGTGGCCCCAGAAGGAAGAGGGGCAAAAGACGGACGCCACCAGCACAGGGGACAGTGCTGGACATTGCTGGCTTTGTTTTCAGGTAATTGGCACATAATGGGCTACTATGCGATGCATAGTAGCCCATTATGCTTCTAATTTACAGGGGTATGTAGAGGAAGTAAACCCAATATGGGTTTACTTCCTCTTTAAGAAATGGCAAGTTTTAAGGTCAGCTCCTTTCATGGTGCATGCTGAAATAAAAGACCCAGAGGAACATTCTCTAATCTTTATCGAATATTTGTCAGATACTGAGGCTACCATAGTACATACCATACAGCATCATCCATGGGAGGGGCAAAATTTAAAGTGGACGTAATCCCCCTGCCTATACATTCTCTATCTCTTCCTTGTTGTATTGAAAGTTGCCTGTCTCTTCTTGCATCCTGTGAATTATTATTGATCAGTGCAGCAGCCCGTCATAATGATAAATGTGTGTTAAACTTTGACTCTACCAGTTGTTGTCCCAAATTACATTCTTCCTAATATAAATAATATGATAGATTACCTTGATAACATTTTCTACCACTAAAATCTAAATATATGGTGATAAGGGACAGGCTTGTGTCATCCCATTTCATATGAAAACTCATCTGAACATATGGGCAATGGCAAAGTGTCACACTTTTATCAGTGAGACCTACTGGAATGCCTATTTGATGCAAATTGGTGCTTTTGAACCTTTGATCAGTTCAGTCAAGCAATATTTCCATGGCCATAGATGGGGAAGGCAGAGTTTTATTGATATACTGTAGCCAGATTAAACTTGTTAGCTTCGTACACACTACTAGTTTTTTCTTTGTTCAACCCACAGGTTTGAATGAAAAAAAATGAACATCTCAGGTTGGAGCTGCTGTACTAACAATCCAACATTAGTGCAGTGATCTCCCTTGCTGAGCTACTGTGTTCTGACAGGGGAATGCCCCCCACCACCATTGGCTGCGATCGCTTATTGGAAGCCAATCGGCAGACTCTTTTCATTCATGAACCTTCAACAGAAGCCAGCCAGATGGCTGGCTTCTGTCAGACCAGCTGCCATACACACGGCTGAATGTCAGCCGGTTTCTATTGAACCGGCCAGTGCCGGCCGACATTTGGCCCAGATGTTCTAGGCTTTAGAGTAGATTGACTGGTAGCCTTATTATTAGTAGCTACTTGGGCCACTTAGTCAACAGAGGGATAACGTCTATGCAGTTCTCAGATGTTAAACTGCTCTGTATAGCACTGACGATCTGTGTAAGGTTTAAAGGTTGGTGTTGCGCAGGGACCACCACTAAGGATCATCTGGATATTCCTGGAATACCTGGAATGAAGCCAAGATTGATGTAACATCATCCCAAATGCTACAACCATAAGACTTATTTATTGCCTTTTAAGGTGAGAGTTCTGGGAGCACAGAGGTGGCAAGAGGAGGTGAAGGCAAACAGATTTGGTTTCATATACAGCTGAAAGCAGCACTATATTTGGAGAATAGTGATTGTAATGCAATGCACTGTGTGAACCACTGAATATGTATCTATATACTATTTATATGATTCTAAATGGTACACAATATAGGACATCATTTGTGATATACGTACACACGATAGAGTCTACGCGACACCAACCTCATATTTTGTGGGAACACAACAGATAGATGCAGTAGCTCATCTTCAGTTATCCACACAGCCACCAGTCTACTTACTTTCAGCACTGTAGTATTGTTTTTTTTTTCATTATACACTTGGGTAGCTTAGAGGTATACTCACATATAATTAACTGATGAACTGCTGCAGTTTTTTTTCTGCTGCATTTCTAATTTTCCCCCTTGATAAAGGTCAGTTTTGTATTGAATACAGCTTCATTAAATGCTATTTTATCAGTTGCATTACAGCTTTGTCTGTGCATATTGTGTTTCCTTTACTTTGACTGTTGTTTTTGTCTTTTTAATGTATTTGAAGTAAACAGAAATTTTCAGGTTTGAGAAACTCATATTCATAAGGAAGACCCTTTGCTATATTTTTCCCTGCCTTGAGCCTACAATTGAATGCTCATTTATCTCAGGAAATAATGTTTATAAATTACATTTTTTGTTGTCAGAAAAAGTAATGTTGCAAGTTTTGGCTTTGTACAGGTATAATGATCTGCTGTGACAGCAACTAACCATTACACATTTTTTTGTTCTAGGGTAGCCTTTTTGTCAAAGGGAAACACTAATTTGCACATTACAGATATTTTTTTTAAGAACATGCGGTAATGCATATTGGCTCTATTCTTAGCTTATAAGGATTGTTTTGAAGGATTATCACATTTTTGTTGTATTGTTGCAACATTATATGGGATTATGTTCTGCACACTCTGAGTGTAACCTTTCAAAATATTTAATAAAATATATTATTCCATTACACAAAATGTAATTTTGTTGTATCTAAACTGTAGTTAAAAGAAGTGTTTGAACATATTATTATTATTACATTACATTACAAAGTGTTTAAAAATAACATTTTTAACAAAAGCCAATTAAATTAATAAACTGGCATTTTTTCTAATACAACATTACTTTTTTTTTTTTTTGTTCCATAAATTTTTATTGAAGAGAGAGGTCAACAAAATACAAAGACAAATGTATCAGATACATATATCATGAGGTATCAGCAGAAACATTACTTAATGATAACATGGTAAAATAAAAAGTCTTACTTGTGTGAATAAATGCTTTAAATAAAATGTAAAAACAAAAATCTACAAATAGATTTTAAAAAAGGGAATTTTCCTTTTCTTAGTTTTATTTAAAAATACTTTATATTTTATGAACATAACATAAAGATTTACATGTTAATGGACAAACTAACTTTTTCTTATATAAATTACATACAACTACCAGTAGGTGGCAGTAAAACACTTTGAAATCACCGCAAAGCAAAAAACAGTTCTTGCTGTCTCTTTCTTTCTCTACCTTGGAAAGGCTACAAATGACAGTATTATGTTTCATGCCCTTTTTGGTTTCAGTCTTTATACAGTGATTTATAATATTCTCCTTTTAGTATGTTTCACATTTATTTGGAGTGTTGAGATATTTTGGAATTAAATGCACATTCTTTTGTGATTTAAATAAATATTCTGTATATTTTTTTTTCTAATCCGTTGAAGATAAATGTAAAGAAGCTTATGCAAATATTGCATAAAAGGTTTAGAATGTAATGCAATCAACATCTATTAATTTAACCACTTGATAGTTGAAAAAGGATATCTGTAAAATATATCTGTAAAATGTTCCATTATTAAGGTGCAGTTAAAAAAAAAAAAAAAAGCATAGGCAAGATTCAATATCAGCTTGCAAACTTTACTTTTGGATAACATACACATCCTAAAAATGAACACAAATGTTATCAGTGAAAGAACAGGGATGTTTATATCTACTTAAATATAACTTTCAGTGTTGCTGAGACCTTGTGTGTATATATATATATATATATATATATATATATATACATACAGTGTATATATATATATATCAAATATATATCCAGGTTCCCCTTGAAACAAAAAAAAATATATATCCAGGTTCAAGGCTTTGAGTTTGCAGAAAACATGTGTTTTCATTTTCTGCATAATCATCTGGACCCCATTCATGCTGTGCTTTGCATTACTGCTTTTACATTAACAAAATACTTTATCATGCATCCTTAAAGTGTTAGTAAACCCACAACAGTAAAATCAGTCTGTATATGCAATCATGCTTCTTATACTCACTGTTAAACCTAAGGCATTAATCCTCCACATTGTGTAAAAAGGCTGTTCGATCCTGTCTTCTCTGATCCTCCCCTTCTTGCATTGCCCCCAGAACAGGTCCGGATAAGACAGAGTTACTGGAGTCAGGCTGCGCATACTCAATTTGGTGTGTAATGTAAGAGAATTTTTTTTTTCTTGGGAGGGTGCATGTGATCAGCAACTGGCCAATCAGCACAGTCCAGACAAAGGATCAGGGGTCCTGCAGCCTCATAGGACAGTCAAAGTAGAATGAAAACTCCTCCTGTCAAGAGACACTGATAGAAGTCACAAGACTGCTAAATACTGCTGATGAGAAAAGGTTATTTAGCAATTTATATTTACTAAAATTATAGCATTTCCATGTTCTGTGTACTGTGGGGGACCAGATATAGTGAATGCAGGGTCCTGGGTTTAGTAACACTTTAACACATGAAAAACCATACCTGATTGTTGTTTTACAGTGCGCTGCCTATTAAATTACAAAAATAAAAGCCAGTAGCAACACAAAAAAAAAGGTTCCAGGCTCTGGTCCTTTCTTGGGTGTGGAATCAGGTTTCTCCCACTGGCTACTGTGGTTTTCCTTGACAACCCCTACTTCACCATTGTGTGCCGCAGTCACCATAGTTCAAAAGAGAGACCTGTTATTTGACCAGCTCGAGGAGTCAAAAGAATCAGATGCAAGAGCTCTGCTAGGGAGTGACCAATCAAGCTAAAGTGCTATTAACCCCAAAAGCAAGCAGTTATTATATTACAGCTTACCAATTCTTTGATGTGGTGGCTGCATTTGTTTTCTTTCTTCTATTTTCATCTATTGATTCACCTATCAAGTTTTCATTTTTCAAAAGCACAAGCTCCTCAGCAGAATGTATCTGTTTACAACATGGATGAGACAAACCACTTAACACTGGCAGGGGTGATTTAATTATGTATCTGTGCAAAACTTTTAGCCCAAAGGAAAACACTGTTTGCTGTAACTGATTATAAAGTGTGAGCTGGGGTTTGGTTTCAAATTGTTAAAGTCTAAATCTAACACCTAACACTCCTCTCCCCAGAATGACAACACTGCTGTCCAAAGGTGTCCTTGTGTGCCTTCATCCAGAGTAGGGGCACTCCAATACAGGAGGAATGTTACTGGCCAGATCAGCAGGGGAAAACAGAGGGGAAAAAGGCCCAAGAAATGAAAACAGATGCAGCCACCACATCTAATGATTGGTAAGTTGAAATACAGTATATTACATTTTTTGGTTTTTGGTTACATAACACTTTAAGTATTAACCTCTTTTATATCCCCTGACAGGGCATATGGATTGGTACCAACATAGTAGAAGGTCCTCATAGTCATGCCTGGCTTACTAAATAAACGTATATATCCACTAGAGAAAAATAATCAAATATCATCATCCAACATGATAAGGTGAAGTTGTGGGTATTTCACTTATCCAAAATAAACTTTGACCATTTGCACCACCTTATTCATTACCTATCTACTCTTTTACAAAATGAACCCCATTGATGGACCCTACTTTAATCCTTCGCTAATACGTTTTTGCTACATGAGCCATTACTTTAATTTCAAGTCTGTAAATGTAGTAGTTTAGACTGTAGTCTTTAAAGTCCATGTCTAGGAATCCATTCCCATCACCTTTTAATCCCACCCCCACTAACTAATTCTTAGGAATAATTTTAGGGAAAATGTAGTAAAGGCCCCTTTTGCTTACCTGAATTAAAGACGCATTAGGTGCAGAGTCTTCTCCCTTTTGGACTGCCATTGGTAAGGTCCTTGTTTAGTTCCCCATGTTACTGCCTTGATGACTTTGGTACTTCACATTGACTGTCTAGTAGAGGGAGTTCACTCTAGTTTGATTTATAATATGGTGATCTGGGAATGCAATAATTTCAGTTGGTTGCATTTCTCCACTGTAGTAGTGGATGGATTGCTTTAACCAGAAGAGACCCCACAGAGGGTCTCATGATCGTAGACTCAGGTAAGTAAAAGAGGGTTTTTATTTTTGTTTTTTTAAATTGTGTATTGGTGGGGTGGGAAGGGGTAATTGGAAGGTGGTGGGGAAGGAATACATTTGTCTGAAGATGGGTTGTAATGTAATTTTAAAAATAATGTTTGTGGAATAATATGTTCAAAAATGGACCATGCTTTATAAGTTTTGTTTGCCTTTTTCTGTATCAACTGTGGGTATATGATTGTTTACATGGAGGATTTCTATTTATTTATTTTTTTCTGTTAGTTGAACATGATGGACTTGATGGTTCTTTTTTCAACCTGACTAACTATGTAACTATATTGTCCAATAATATATGTTAGTGAGTATAGTTGAGTACACGTTAAGTATGTTTATTTTTCTAGTATATCAATTATCATATTACAAAATGACAATCATGCAGATTATATAATATATGTTATGGGTGTATTTAATCAGTAGCTTCTATAAAGGTAGGCATCACAGACTGCATTGGCAGAACCCTAAACACGTCATCGCATACCATGAGTCCCGGAAGTGCGGGCGCTTTGTTTTTATGCCGTGCCGGATTGATTTACAACATGCTTTTTATTCTACTGAATTGTAAGTGCAAATCTACTATTTTAAATAAAGTGTTATTGGATTTTACACTATGTAGAGCATATTTTGTCTTTGAGCCTAACAACATGGGCACTCCAGTCGAATAACTCATGTGGCCCAATGAAATTTTGCAGGAACACCAAAGCGTTACTGGCCTTTTTGTAAAAAAGAGGTCAAGTACTGTTGGTAAGCAGACATTTTTTCCATCTAAGGTGGTGGTGACTCTTGTGGTCAGCTGCACACGGGGATATATGCAGGCTGCATGATGTTCTGATTGGGAATCACGTGTGGTGAAGTGTCTCTGAGCTCAACCTTTGATTTCCTTCTATATAACCCAATGAGAACTTTCACCTATATGATATTTCTTTGGTCAATACATGTGTACCTCTTATGTATAAGCTGATTAATTACTCATTGTGTTCAATTATAATTGCTAGCGTGACTCTGTTCTCTATATATGCTTATTTACTGTGCCTGTTTCAAGCACTGGAGTTGCCACTTATCACTTTGTCGTTTCTATTTGTATCTACCATCTTAAGCATGTTTTTTTCCCTTGAGAAAGGGTGTAACATGTAGCATGTTCAGAAGGTGAACTTAGCCTTTGACATACCTGCACCCACAAAAAGAGAGATAGAACTAACTGCAAACTGAAAAGTTTCCTTTGGGCTTTTGTTGGCACTTTTCAAATTTACAAAATGTGGAATATATTTATTGACAATATATTCCACATTTTGTAAATAAAACTTTTCTTTTTTTCAGTGATCTAGTATATTGTCTTTATATGTATTTGTCATTTCCCTAATTTTGCTTTGTCCTTAATGATCTTTCTTCATCACATATGTAGTCACTTCTACAAATTTTAAGCATCCACCAAAAGACTATATTGTTGCTTCAACATTCACCACATAATAATCTGATGCTCTCCAAGTGGTGGAAGGGGATTATTCCAGTCTGTATTCCCCTATAGAGATCGCAATGCTTTATATCCTACCCTTTGAGAATAATGACATGATTCTAATGCTAAGTGAATTTCTTACAGCTGGATAGATATTTCTGTTGCTTTTTTCGTCACCATGTACCATTTAATGCATTTGATCTTTCTTCTCTTTTTACTCCCTCCAAGATACTAACTGATTGCAACCTACATGGTCTTCAAACCTTATAGGTAGCACGGCTTTTATATTGGTCTTTTTGCACACATAACACCATAACTCTTGTCACACAAAGCAAACATATATGGTATTCGTACCTGATTTGTTCAATTACATATGACCTATAATGAAGCTATATGGTGGGTAATTTCTGAACATTTATGGGAAATGCATAGATTTTATATATTATATGGTTTAATATCATAAGCAAATAGGCTTACTTTTTTATTCATGTATTCCTATTTAAACATTGCCTATTTTAACTCTAGGTGAATACTCTACTTATATGGTCTTTTCTTTTTTTAACTATACATCTTGCATAATTAATACTCATTAGGGCCTTAAAGAGCACGTGGGCATTGTTTAAATTTAGCTTGCAAGTGCTACTCTAAACAGTTCACCAAACACTTGCAGAGAATTACCACCTACCTTGCAGCCCTTAAAGCACCCTTTAGTTTCAGTATGAGATATGTACGAAAGCTTTGAGTTTTGTGGGACATATTTATTGAGCAGCAGATGATCATTTCACTAATCATAGACTGCCTCTTCACCAGTCCAATACTTTTTACCATAACTATAAAGTGTGTTTACCAATTTGCCAATCTATCAGTCCTCTGGATCATGTCCCATTTGCTACACATTTAAAATTTAAATTCTTTAATAGCAAACCAGGCTTTAGTATCATTTTATATATATATATATATATATATATATATATATATATACATTTTTGTAAATATTTTAAATATTTTATTATATCTTTTTTTGCTGCAATGTAAAGTAGTGAGTTTACAGCTTGTATAGATTGTGTATAAATAGTGTACATTTCCTGTCCCCTCAAAATAACTCAACACACAGCCATTAATGTCTAAACCGCTGGCAACAAAAGTGAGTACACTCCTAAGTAGAGTTGAGCGAACTTCTAGAAGTCCGGGTTCTGCTGGTTCGGCCGAACTTCGGGACAAAGTCCGGGTTCGGGTCCGGACAGAACCCGAACTTTGTCCTGGACCCCGAACCCCATTGAAATCAATGGGGACCCGTACTTTTAGGCACAAAAATGGCTGTAAAATAGTCCTGGAAAGTCCTAGAGGTCTGCAAAAGGAAGGAAATGGGGGTAAGGGTGGGACAAGTGACCTACAAAGAAATGGGGACAGGGAAATAACTTTAATATTTTTTAAAAAATAAAAACATAAAAAAAGCAAAAATGGAGGTGAATGGGGATCATCTTCAAACTGGGTCTAAAAAGTATTAATTAACGGTAGAAGCCATATAACTGTTCTAAAATCATCTTCAAACTGTGTCAAAAAAGTATAAATAAGCCGGGAGAACCCATATCACTGTTCTGCAAACATCTGTACAGTCTGTGTGTCACTTTAAATATAACCGGCAATGACTGAACATCTGTTCTGCAAACATCTGTAAAGTCTGTGTGTCACTTTAAATATAACCGGCAATGACTGAACATCTGTTCTGAAAACATCTGTACAGTCTGTGTGAAACTTTAAATATAACCAGCAATGACTGAACATCTGTTCTGCAAACTTCTGTACAGTCTGTGTGAAACTTGAAAATATGAAAAATATATCACTGTTCTGCAAACATCTGCAAACTGTGCTTAAAACTATAGCAGAGCGAAACCATATACCTGTTCTTCTCTATGCTGTAGTTTCACACAGACTGTACAGATGCTTTCAGAACAGATGTTCAGTCATTGCCGGTTATATTTAAAGTTTCACACAGACTGTACAGATTTTTTCAGAACAGATGTTCAGACTTTGCCGGTTATATTTAAAGTTTCACACAGACTGTACAGATGTTTTCAGAACAGATGTTCAGTCATTGCCGGTTATATTTAAAGTTTCACACAGACTGTACAGATGTTTTCAGAACAGATGTTCAGTCATTGCCGGTTATATTTAAAGTTTCACACAGACTGTACAG
>BLSH010544483.1:114123-131337 GCA_018402905.1 Glandirana rugosa | reverse complement strand
GTTGTCATGGACCGTGCTTTTGGGGGAAGGACAGGTCCGGTAAAAAGTCGAAAGTCGCGATAGTGTGAAACTTACTGTTAATGAGTCAGTACGTTGTGCCATGGGTATACTTTAAACACAGGAAAAAAAGTGTGTTTATCTCGAAAGAAAACCACCATAAATTAGTGATCCTCCCCCAAATAAAAAACACGATATTTATTTTTTTCTAACTTTAAAAAAACTTTTTTACGGAAAAAGAAACAAAGCCAGTATTGTAAAACGTTTAATCATTAAAAAGAAACATTTAAAACCGGTTTTAAATATGACGATGGATAGAAACCATGCATGACTGAGTAATTGTCATTCAAAGTGTGATAGCGCTGAAAGCTGAAAAATGGCCTGGACAGGAAGGGGGTTTTCGTGCCAGGTACTGTTGTGGTTAAATCACATTGCTGTTTAAATACTGTCCTTGTTTGTAGCCTAAATATAGAAATTTGCACTTGAAACTGTAATTTTGTAACTTTTGGAAATGCCAGTAAAAACTTGGCTGTGCCAGTACATTTCTGATGTCATATCAGTGAATTTCAGTCTGGTAGGTTGGCAACACTTCCTCATGAGTGTATAACCACTTACCAACCGGAAGGTTTTCCAGCTTTAGGACCAGAGCACTTTTTGCGATTCGGCGCTGCGTCGCTTTAACTGACAATTGCGCGGTCGTGCGACGTTGCACCCAAACAAAATTTGCGTCCTTTTTTTCGCACAAATAGAGCTTTCTTTTGGTGGTATTTGATCGCCTCTGCGTCATTTCTGATCGCCGCTATAAACAAAAGAAGAGCAACCATTTTGCAAAAAAAAAACAAATTTCTTACTTTTTGCTAAAATTTAAATAAAAAAAACTAAAAATAAAACATTTTTTTTTACCGTTTTTGGCCGATTTATATAATTCCACATATTTGTGATAAAAAAATCGCAATCGGCATTTATTGATTGGTTTGTGCAAAAGTGGCCATGTTTACGGATGGTGAGAATTAATTTCTGGGTTTTTTATATTTTTTTATTTTTTACTAGTAATGGCGGCGATCTGCGATTTTTATCGGCACTGCGATATTGCACATGTTGGACATTTTTGACACTTTTTTGGGACCAATGACATTTATTCAGCGATCGGAAATTTAAATATACACTGATTACTGTATAAATGTCATTGGCAGTGAAGGGGTTAACCTGGGGGGGAGAGCTAGGGGTTAACTGTGTTCCCTGGGTGTGTTCTTACTGTGGGGGGGTTGGGCTAACATGGGCATGAGAGATCTAACTGATCCCAGTGACAGGGATCAGTAGATCTCCCATGCCCCCACTAACAGAGTGGGGAACCGCCGTGTTTACATTGGTGGTTCCCCGTTCTTTCCCTGTGGCCGCTCATCGCGGTTCGCCGGCAGACATCGGGTCCACCCGAGCCCCCTAGCGGCTGTTCGCAGATCGCCGTGTTTTTACGGCGATTCGCGCTAAGCATCCCGACTGCCGCCGTGAAAACACTGTCGGGAAGTGGATAGTGTACTAAGACATGCATGGATCAACTTTTTTCCCTAAAAAAAAAAAATGTTATTAGCCTAATATGCAAATAAACATGTATGTCCTGAGCAGAGTAGCCATATGCTGCGCTGTATTAGAAAAAATTTTGTATTTATCACTGGACTCTTAATTACACGCACAAGTGTATAGACCCTCATACACAGACTGGTGTTTGGACTTCAGTTTTATTCCTACATGTAATTTGAATTAAGCATGTTAAAATTGTTAGGCTCAAAACATTAAATAAAATCATATTTTTATTTTAGGTACACCATGGCTTAGCTGGCATACATTTGGACAGTTGAGCATACATTCCATAGCAGATCTCACATTGAAGAATCTGCAGGTTTTCTGGACTATCTGTGGCTGGAACTTAGGTTTCTGGATTTGAAAGTGGCTATGTTGCTATCAATCAGCATGTGGCTTCCAGCAGCCGGAGATGTCTAGAAATTAGTAGAGTTTGGGTTTTGGTGTTGAAGTGAAACCTGCATGTTTGAGGTGTGTGGTTCTGGTGAATTAATGTAGGTATTTGCCAGACTGAATTCTTTGTAACCATAATGCACTGCCTGGCCTTTGTTAGGTAAGCTGGTTTAGAAGGGCTTATTTTGGTAAGCCAGATCCCTCAATATAAAAGGGTTAGGTCACAGCAGCCAAAGCTGTGATAGGAAAAGCATAGAAATTACTACTTACAAATTGCATATGGAAAGGCTTATAGGCACTGGCTGGTTTTGTTACTTATATTTAAACCTTTGAACGTCATGTAGATAGCAACATGCTGTTCATTTTAGAGGACTTAGGAGTGGGGTAGATTACTTTTTTTCATACTTCTTTACATCCTAATACTGCTTAAGTTCTGGAACTTCTATATAGCCTGCCCATATTCATGTGCACAAATGTGATAAAATGCTGCATATGTTTTTTGCAGGGCATATTTCCTATTTATTGCTGGCTGCAATTGTTTTTGTTTAGAGGCCTCTTTTTAATGCTGGCAATGTCTGGAAATGTGCACAGCACAGTAGCTTTTGGTTTCCTTTGGAAGAGCATGTAACAGGATGATTTACAGCCAAGAAATTGTTCGAAGGGAACAGGAGCAGAGCGGGATCACCCTATAGCACAAAGTACCCAAACAAGGGCATTATTATCAGTATGGCCAATTGATATTTTGATGAAGCTAACAATTCAAATAAAAATAGGCTTTCCAAATGATATTATCATATTTCACATTGGGTTAAATCATTTAAACACTGTTATGGTTATGGAACTCAAATGTTTCTTTAGGCCTTTGGGCCCATGTAACTTTTGCATACCTATTCTTGTATCTCTGAATACTACTAATAAACCATTATGGAAATTATATTATCATGTTATATCTTATATGAGATATTAGTGACTAGCTTGAGTCCTTTGAATTGCAGTGTGTGGTACATTTTCTTTTGTGCCCTGCATGTGTACACAGATCTGTATACCGCAAAAATCCTTTTACTGACCAATATCTGTCCACAAAAAAAAAGATAGCAGGATCTTCAATTATCAATATCCTACCTACTTGCTTCTATTAATTGGGATCTTTTTCAGAATTTTAGATTATAATATGCATATATTGTTTCTATTTTTGTTCTATGTTGTTCATTGCATACTGCATGTTGGATCGGCTGGTCCAATTGCCTTCCTTCATTCTAGGCCCTATTGTTATTAATTTCCTCTATAATATGTATTTCCTGGAACACCCTAGGGTCTTTGTTGCAAGATAAAACACAGCTATTTTGTCCTTCTTTTAGAAGGAAAAAACACATTTTATTGCCTGGGGTGTCTCTGTATTAATCCCAAAACCTGTGCAAATTAAATTATTAGAGATAAAATATGACCAGCGATGAAGATATGTTGTTTTACATTCACTCTTTTGATACCTATACCCCATTTTGCTTGCTATATTTTTCCCTTTAAAATCCAACTATGGTCTCTTCTTTATGGCCCAACGCTCCATGATACCAGTCATGTGGTTAGGTGATTTTTTACATTGTCTCTCTGTACTAATTGCACCACCTCCTCATGCACAATATACAGACTTATGACAAAATGTACCTTATCAGATACATGGAGAGTCAAGTATCTAACTAAAGTAGTCACATATTTTTTCATCTCCCACCACACAATGTCACATATTAATTTTCCCTTACCTACGTGCCCTGGGAAATTACTTCCATCTCCTCTCTGATCATTTTCCTTGCTGGGCAATTATAGACTGCCGTGCTCCTTCCATCTGTACACTCTAGTTACTGAACCATTTTTGGCCCACTTTTTAACCAGAACAAGAATCTTTTGGAAGTGAGTGGGGAATCCTTTATTTGTTCAAAATCATAGCTCAAAACTAGCAATCTGTGAGTCCTTCAAACTCCATGTCTGTACTACCCTTACCTCATACACAACCAGTTTTAAAGATTCTTCTAATTTAAACATGCAACAGGCAATGTCCCAACTAGATGAATTAGTCATTGAATTCACCCAAGACCCCCTACCCTAATAACACTGCATGCCTGAGATTTCCAACCCAAGTTGTTGAGACTCCACACTATGCTAATGTAAAACAACAACTATTTTGTTAAACAATGGGTTTTTGAACATGAGAGATACTGGGGTAAACTTCTTGCCTACTTGACCCACTATGATGAAAAACTGACTATTATCATAATCCCACAAACAAAGGAGGCTATTCTTAAATTAACTTTCATTATCAATCAGAGGATGCACTTGCCGTGTTCTAATGAGGAAAATTGAAGTGCCTGATTCCCTTTAGAAGTGATGAACCCTTTGGGAGAATCTCATAAAAAATTATTTTTTTGTTGCAGATGATGTCTAAAATCTTACTTTATATTGATTTTACTTGATAGTTTAGTGCAGACTTCTAGGAAAATCAGTGATTCAATCACAGTAGCAGAAAATTACATTTCTGGAGGTGTACAATACACCAACGATGTATGGAACACTTTCAGGTTGCCATATTGAATTCATTTTTACAGAAGATTACAACAATGCAGTTTGAAAAGGAAAAATCTTTTGCAATTCCAATATGTCTTTATTGATTTTCCACACTGAATAAAATAAAATGAGGGTAAGGGAAGGGGGACAAAGCCATACAAATAAGGAGCATGAGGTACAGGATAGGTACATTGTAAATACGGCAAAGGCATACAGTGTGCATGATCCTTTCTAGGCATCCATCAGGAGCACCCAACATAGAGTATACAAGGTGGTGACAATAGTAGCATTAGTCCTTGGTGTGCCATGTTGGTGATGGTTGGGTATCCCACCTCCCATATGCCATGAATATAATCAGTAGTGACACAGGTAAGTTTAATACACAAAACTATGTCAGTCAGCATGATCGCGGTCCCTCTATGATTGCCATAGTCACAGTACTTCCAGAGTCTGTGTGCTCCCAGACCCCCACCCCCGGCACCCCTCTGCGATCATGCTGTGCAATATGGGGTGAAGGACATGTGTAGAAACTAGTATGTCTGGGAGCACATAATACATCTCAGATATAGAGGATTGTCCAGACCAGGGTTAGCGCCCTGAATGCAGCTGTACCTGTACCTCCGGTAGGGGGGAGGGTGGATAGTGGACCGGGAACTAGTAGGAATGTCTTAGTATCAGCGTTTGACAGTACGGTATGAACTGTTAAGCCAGGTGTCCCAGCGTGTCAGGAACTTGGAGAAAGTGGATGTTGTGGTCACCATAATTTTTGCCATCTCACATTGATGGTTGAGAGTGAGTATTGTGTCTGCATAGGAGGGCACTATAGAGGATTTCCATAGTCTTGTTATGTTTATCTTGGCCCCTAATAGAAGCTGTATTATCACAGTGCGCATGCTTGGATGGAAGGTGTGGATATTTAGGTGTAAAATCGCTAGCTCAGGGTTGGGGTTTATCTGATACCTGCCAAGTTCAGAGATTAAGGTGAATATCCTATTCCAAAATGATCTTAAGGATTTGCAAGTCCATAGTATGTGTAGCAGTGTGCCTGATTCGCCACAGTCTCTCCTGCATTTATCTGAGTGGGATAGATGTAATTTGGAGAGTTTGAATGGTGTATAATACCAGAAGTGCAGTGACCTCTGGTATTGTTCCCAATAGTTTGCACATTTTGTGGAGGTGTAGGTAATGGAGAATGCTTTACTCTAGGAGTCATCTGGGAAAGGCTTACCCAGAGCTTCTTCCCAGTTCTGCATGGTGAAGGTTTTAGAAGGTGTTGTTTGGTTTTGCAGTGTGGAGTAGAACAGCGAGATACCCTTCGCCGTTAGGTTAGGGTTTTGCAGGTAATCAATTATTGACATTGGTAGGGCTGTTTCTAGGGGGATCTTGTGGGAGAGGAGAAATGTTCTAATCCTCATGTAATTGAAGAACAGGCATGGAGGAATACCGTATATTTGTCTTTTAGAGTTGTAAAGGGGCATACCTCTGAACCTTCATTGATGTCTTGTAAGATGGTAATGCCTTTATTCTGCCATGGGTAAGGTCTAGGCATGGGGTAAAGTGTTTCAATGTTGCTATTGAGACTTTCACTTTTTGTGCCGGCTCTTTAGGCACTAGAGTTGTTGGTAGCTCCGCTCAGGTTTTAGCAGATATCTGGATGTTCGGAGAGCTGAATTTGGGGGGTGTTGCTCCTACCTTAAATGCAATATAGGTCTTTATGTGGATTTTTTTTGGACATTTTTAAGTCTGCTATTGTACCCACTGTTGTAAGACCATGGGAATTGAGGTGCTGTAGGTGCTGTGGGAGGCTATCTAGAAATGGTTTAAAATTATATTTATTGAGTTGGGATGTGTGCGCTGTTAATTGGGTTCCTAAGAAGGGGATAGAGTTAGGTGACCAGAAGAAGGGGAAAGTTTTCATTAGGCTGTCCTGTATGGCATTTGGTATGTTGATACCTAAAAATTGGGATTTTGTGGCATTTAGTTTATAGTAGGACATCAGGCTGAATTCTTTTAATAGTTTTTGTGCTTCTAAGAGGGATGCCGCAGGTTCAGTCAGCATAAGCATGACATTATCTGCAAAGAGACTAATTCTTTGCTCTTGGTCATTGAGTTTAATCCCTTTGATGAGTGGGTGAGTGCGGAATCTATCCGCCAGAGGTTCCATCAGCAACGTAAAAATAATAGGTGAGAGGGGGCACCCCTGTCTTGTTCCATGTTTTATATATATATAGGGTTGTAAGGACTGTGGCAGAAGGATTGGAATATAATGAGAGGATGGCAGACTGGATTATTCCCATGATTCCAAACAAGCTGAGAACTACTTTAAGGTACCCCCAGTGCACCCTGTCGAACGCCTTCTCTGCATCCAAAGATAGGAGCAGAGAAGGCGTTTGCGAGCCCCCGGCCTGGTGAATCACGTTAACGAGGCGTCTTGTGGCATCAGGGGTCTGGCGGCCTGATACAAACCCCACCTGGTCGAGGTGTATTAGGATTGGTAACGCTGTTTGTAGGGAAAAATATGTTTTTCCACAAAAGTGCAGTTACCCTTTTATTATGCTTTTGGAGATGGGGTGATAGACTGCATTTATTTTTGCTTTTAGGCGTTGGTATTTGGCCGATTTTGCTAGTAAGGAATTGGCTTTATTTCCTAGAGAGTAATATATGGATTTGGTCTTTTTCAGGTTATATTCAATTTTGTATGATAGTAGGGACCGACGTTTTTGTCTATCTTGTTGTAGGGAGTCTGCTAAGACGTAGGTGGGGGCTTGCTTGTGTTGGGTTTCTTTTTGTTTAATTGATTCTAAGACCTCTTCAATTTGCTTTCTCCTCTGGCTATTCAAGTTGGATTGCATTTGTATAACGATTCCCCTCATGTAGGCTTTGTAAGTAGCCCATATGGTGGGGATAGATACTTCTGGTGAAGAGTTTGTTTGAAAAAATAAGGTGTGGGCTTGAATGATTTTCTGGCGGTGCTCAGATTTGGACAGTAAGGCCGAGTTTAGTCTCCAGAGACTAGTGGAAGTGGCTTTGCAGGGTTCGCCTAATTGTATCGAGACTGGGGCATGGTCCGACCATGTTATTGTCCCAATATTTGATGAAGTATTGTTTGTAGTGTCCATTTGTCTGTAATAAAAAAGTAAATCCGGGAGTATGAGAGATGTGGTGGGGAGTAGTATGAATAATCTCTTTCGGTGCTGTGCTGGCATCTCCAGATGTCATAGAGGTCCAGGGAGTGTAGTACTTGGTTCAGGGTTTGGTGGGGTGCTCTTTTGTTATTTGAGGCATCTAAATCTCTATTATTGGTGATGTTAAAGTCACTTCCGATGATAAGTTTGCCTTGCTTAAGGTCTAGGATTTTCTTGAAAAGTTTATATACATTTGTGATAGTATATGTGGTTTTATCAATGTCACATACGAGTATGTGGTATCTGCCGAGGGGGTCCACTATTTCCGAATGGAGGTGAAATGTGGCAGTGTTCCTTATTGCTGTCAGAACTCCGTTCTTCTTTCGGGGGTTGGAAGCAAAGAAGATGTGTAGGTATTGTTGCATATGCAGAGTTGGAGATTTGCCAATAGCAAAATGAGTTTCTTGTATTAGGAAAATGTCTGGTTTAAGTAGGTTGGCTTCTCTAATCAGTGATGCACGCTTGAATGGCGAGTTCAGACCTCGTACGTTGAGAGCCGTAATTTTAAGAGGCATCAGGAGTATACATGAGTCGATGTGGATGTAGGTGTGGTAGATCTTTGGAGTTTAGGGGTCTGAAGTCAACTCTGGTGGGAGTAATTTTCATTGGTCGAGGTGATGAATAGGGCCGAATAGTAATTGTTTTTGGGTTTTCTAAACGCTGTTGCTCTGTGTGAGCATAATGTACAAGTGGGTATTTCTTTGCAAGATATTGTACGTACTGTAGGGGGGTGGTATTTCTTGGGGGGAGAGAACAAAAAGAAAGGAGAAAAGTAAGAAAGGCTTGCCAAGAACGCAAGCAACATGGGTAGCATCTCTTGCTACTTTTGTAAATGGGGGGGATAGAAATATCCGAGTCATTAACGTAATGATCGGGGATAGAACAGAATGAAACATAGTTTGTCAATGAGGCTAAATGAAGAAAAGGTCCCAGCTTTTAGTGGGTTGAACTGATGCATCCAAATAGTGCTTTGTTGTTTAAGACCATTGTGTGTCTATACGTTGAGGACGTTTTGGAGAGGGGGAAGGTTCCGGTGCTGGTATTATTCCCCATTCTTTAACCACTTCCCGCCCGGCGTATAGACAAATGACGTCTGGGCGGGGGGTTCATTATCCTGACTGGACGTCTATTGACATCCTCAGGACAATCCGCGATCGCGTGCCCCTGGGGGCGTGCATCACGGCAATTGGTGGTGCCGTGGGTCAGTCTGACCCACCGCATTACCGCCCGAGGTAAAAGACTTCGATCCGAAGCCTTTTACCATGTGATCAGCCGTGACCAATCATGGCTGATCACAGTGTAAATAGGAAGAGCCGTTTATCGGCTTTTCCTCTGCTCGGGTCTGCAGACCTGAGCAGCGGAGAGCCGATCGGCTGCTCGCCTGATGAGGGGGGCTGCGCTGAATGTTTATCAGTGCAGCCACCCTCAGGATCACCCTACTGGACCACCAGGGAGCCCCCCCGGACATCACAAAGAGGCCACCCAGGACCACCAGGGAAGAACCACAGAGGCCGCCCAGGACCACCAGGGAGCCCCCACTAGACCACCAGGTAAGGGCAATATTGTGCACTGAAGGGATGGCACTGTGCCCATGTATGATGCCTGCCAGTGCCATCCCTAACAGTGCTTGTTGCACCAGTGCCCACCACTGCCACCTATAAGTGCCCACCTGTGCCCACCTGTGCCACCTATCAGCGCCCACCTGTGCCACCTAAAAGTGCCCACCTGTGCCACCTAAATGTGCCACCTATCAGTGCTCATCAGTGCCCAGTGCCACTTATCAGTGCCGCCTATGAGTGTCCATCAGTGACGCATATCAGTGTCATGTATCAGTGCCCGTCAGTGTTGCTTGTCAGTGCCGCCCATCAGTGCTGCATATGTGCCCCATCATCAGTGCAACCTTATCAGTGCCACCTCATCAGTGCCAATCTGTACTGCCTCATCAGTGCCCATCAGTGTAGCCACATCAGTGCCCATCAGTGAACATCAAAGAAAATGTACTTTATACAAACTTTTGTGACAGAAACAAAAAAAATGTTTTTTTTTTCAAAATTTTCGGTCTTTTTTTTTTATAGTGCAAAAAAATAAAAACCGCAGGGGTGATCAAATACCACCAAAAGAAAGCTCTATTTGTGGGAACAAAATGATAAAAACTTTGTTTGGGTACAGCGTCGCTCGACCGCGCAATTCTCATTCAAATCGCAACAGCACTGAAAGCTGAAAATTGGTGTGGGAGGGAAGCGTTCTAAGTGCCCGGTATTGAAGTGGTTAAGTAGTTTCAATCCTGATTCCAAGCTTCTGATTGTGTGGGATTTGCCTTGTCATTTAATCGAGCTTTCGTTATGGTTGAGAGGTTTCTTCTATTTTGTAGTGTCGCTTTCGAGAGGTCTGCATAGATTTTGATCCCAGTGTAAGGTTCTGGTAGTGTTTTTTTTGCGGCTAACATGACTTTTTCTTTTGCGTGATAGAAGTGGACTCTTGCTAGAACGTCTCTCGGGACCGAGGCTGGTAGGAAATCTGGTTTTGGAATCCTGTGGGCCCTGTTGATCGCCAGTTCTAGATCGGAGAGTGATGGGCTTAGTACTTTTATCAGTTGTTGTACAGATGGTACAAGTGCGGCAGGTGTTATTACCTCTGGTATTCCGCAAAGTTTGAGATTGTTCCGCCTGGAGGGATCCTCCAGGTCGGCTATTTTGAGGCGTAGTTGCTGCAGTTCTGAGTCTTGGTCAGTGAGGGCGTCTACCATATTATTATGGGCTGTACACATTTCACCGACCTTAGTTTCTACATGTGAAATTCTGGTCTCATGCTTCTGTAAAGATTTCTTGACAGGGGCGAGGGCTGTGTACATGTCTGAGTGAAGAGATTGTCGCTGAGAGATCAACATAGTCTTCAAGAATACCTCTGTAATAGGTTGGTCTGATGCTGGTACATTCTCTATGTGAGAAGGAACGAAGGTAGGCGGATCGATCGTTTCGGCGATCGGATCCTCGATTTGTTCTTCGAACGAATCCACGATCGGATCCGCGTTCGGATTACGTTCTGAGTCTTCCATTCGGGGCTTGGACTTAAGCAGGCTTCTGGTCGTCGGCGATACGGGAGGGAAGGAGTCGCCTGGGTCTCCCTCGTACAGGGGGAAGGCCAGTCTATGGTCGGTACTCGTCTCACCTGCTTTTTGTGAGCTTTGTGGCGTTCTTCTTCCCGGGTCGGCGCCATCTTGGATAGAATCAGGGCCTGATACTGGAAAGAAATCTGTGAGTTTCTGCAGCCGATCGGCATTCTTCCTTCGGCGAGACATCTTACTAGGTAGAGGGTAGTCTCAGGAGAACACTGTGGGGTGGATGCTGTCAGAGTTGTCGATTTTGCAGTCGGTTTATAGCTGGGATCACAGAAGCCTCATAGAAGAGCGGCCCTCTAGGTTGCTGGCCAGACACGCCCCCCCTTTTATTATGCTTTTGATACATTCATGTTGTCTAGTGAGGGGAGTTTGGATCACCCTAATTCCTAAGGCCAGAAAGGTTTCCTACCTTTTGGAATTCTACAGACATATTTTCCTTCATTACCTGGATGTGAAAAATCCTGGCAAAATTATTAGCGACGCAATCAGAATGCACCATCTTTCATTCAAATGGGTCAATCTGTCTTTATTCAAGGTATGAATCTGACCTTTAATGCTCAAAGGCTATTCATGAATTTCCTAGCTTGCCATGATTGTATTACCAGAGAGTAGTGGCAACTCTAGATGCTGCAAAAGCCTTCAGCTCCATATATTTGCATTTTCTGTGGTGATACTTGTTACAAATTTGTTTTTAAACTTCATTAAATGGTTGCAGTTAAAGTATTAACTAATGGTTGGGTATCCAAAGCATTTCCCCTATTTTGGGGTAATGAGATAAGGTTGACCCTTGTCTCCATTACTGTATGCTCTGGTCTTTGAACCATTACCAATCTCTATGTGTGCCATTTTCGAGACTAAGGAACTACATATTGGGGTGGAGCCGGGCCATGGCTCTATGTTTAAATGGACACAGGAAGCTGTGGCTTGGCTCGGGTGCCCACAAAGCAAGCTGCATGCGGTAAGTAGAGTTGATCGAACCTCTGGAAGTTCGGGTTCTGCTGGTTCGGCCGAACTTCGGGACAAAGTCGGACAGGACCCGAACTTTGACCCGGACTCCGAACCCCATTGAAATCAATGGGGACCCGAACTTTTAGGCACAAAAATGGCTGTAACAAAGTCCTGGAAAGTCCTAGAGGTCTGCAAAAGGAAGGAAAATGGGGGTAAGGGTCAGACAAGTGCCCTACAAAGAAATGGGGATAGGGAAATAACTTAAAATAATTAAAAAAAAAAAATCACATGAAAAAATCAAAAATGGAGGTGGATGTGGACCATCTTCAAACTGTGTGAGAAAAGTATAAATTAGTGGGAGAAGCCATACCACAGTTCTACAATAATCTTCAAACTGTGTGTGAAAACTATAAATTAGCCGGGAGAAGCCATATCACTGTTCTAAGAACAGTGGTATGGCTTCTCCCGGCTAATTTATACTTCTCTCAAGCATGTACAGTAACCTGTACATATTACATATTTGTAAATGTTTTCTTTGTTAAATGTCCACCATGGCATTGCCCAGACCCCTATGCTCTTTTTTTGCCATAAATTAACCTTTAAAAAGGTTAGAATTTAAAAACAGGATTTGCTCCCCCACCATAGAATTCAGTGGGATTTGCAATTTGTAACAGCTGTATGGTGGACCAGAGATTGATTAAGTACTGATTCCACACAGTTTAAAAATAAATAGTCAGATGCATGCCTGTGGGTTCTTTTCCTCTCCTGTGGGATCAACTATCTCTTTTCTTCTTCTGTACATATTGTTTCCCCTGATCCTGTTATACTCTATGTATATGTATGATCACTCTGTGTTAATTTTTTAGACTGGCTTTTTTTGACTATTATATACTGGGTCTGGTATCCATACACAGAGCCTGGGTGACTATTCATCTTTTTTCTCAGAGATCATTGGCCCTTTAGGTAAGCCATATGAGCAGACTGTAGCTTAATTCTAATGGGCAGCGTATTTGCTGCTTTTTTGACATGTCATATATGTATACTGTATATCACCTTGTCTACCACATATTTTAATAGGCTACAATTTTCCTTTCCCCCTAATTTTTGCAGCATTACAAATTACACATACCCAGTTATCCTTACCATTTCTGAGTTTCATCAATATTTCTCATAGACAGTGGAAGGTACAGGTGTGTCTAGGAATATATGTATTGTATATCCTTTTGATCCTATATACATATATATTTATACTTTTTTCAATGTTAAGATTATAGGATATGTTTTTTTCTCGAGACTCATAAACCCCGCTTCTTATCTTTGCAATTAGAACCTTTTGAATTAGCTGGCTGGACCTGTGGGGGTGACTCCATTTTGAGTTGAGTGTAGTGCCCTTTGTGGTCAAAACAGACTGGTGCTATCCACTCTTCCACTCTGTTGATCCCAACTAACAATGAGCAGTAAAATTCCTTTGTAAATGTCCTTTTAACAGATGAGGTTTTGGATACAATGTCTTAAAGTAATGGTCAATATATTAGTATACAAATACATATGATGCTACAGTATGAATACCTTATATGTTATTGTGATATCTAATGGTATTTATTTCTGCCAAATTTAGACAATATCTTTATCATCATAATCACTTACCCCTGACAAAGAGCTTCAATCGCATAACTTGAAACACTTGGGACTTACTCTGCTTCCAACAACAGAGCACTGTGGTTATATTCACATTCATCAATGTTTATCAGTATGTACCATACTATACCTTATCGTCATGCATCCGTATCCATTTGACATTTCTTGGACTTTTTAAACCTTCATTTTCTCTGTTTTAATATTTTGAATAACATGCATACATTTTATCATATTCTCTACACCCTTTTTTGGAGCTCTTCACCTTTAAAGTCCTAATTGGGGGTCCCCTTGCAACCCTTATCAATGGAGTGGAGTGCAGTGATTACCACACTTGTATTCCATTGATACTGTATGTCCTCCATCTCTCTAACTGAAAGATCATACCTCACTACCAAGTAGTTGGAGGAAGGGTCTGCAGGAACTTGTTAACATGGTTGCATGGCTTTGCTGGTACAATTGCAAAATAAATAAATGAAAATAACAATAATAATAATAATAATAATAATAAATGCACGTTTTCCTGCAAATGTGGGTGCATTTTTCATCTTGCACACATGTGTATACCATATTGTTCATATGTTGTTGTTGTTACACATTTTATAGTTCTTGTATCTTTAATAAACTGTTTTGCCTTCACTGTAAAGCAGTAATTTGCATGTCTATGGTATAGTCCTATATTCGGTAATATTATACAACAGGTTACCAGCGCTGGTTTCATGACATAATACTAAAGCCAATGATCTACCTTGGTCTTTTCTAATTAGCAAATTCCAGTAAAATTTATTCTAAAAAAAGCCAACAATCAGACTGACTACACAGGGCAACTATGAGGTTGTTTGTAAGTTATCTCATCTGTTCCATTGCTGACTGTTCCAAGTTGGACTCAAATGCTATTGGGTAATTCATGTTGTCAGCAGAGAGAGAGCAGTGTATGGCTACCAGTCATTCTACTACCTATTCAGGGAGCAGTTATTGAAAAAAAATATTCATTTGGCATATTCCTTTGTGCAGGGGTATTTTTCATTTGATGAGATAAAGTCATTGACCAAACTTTGGTGTAAGCTTGTTTTATCTGATAATAATGTTGTTGATGACCATTCACTTCCTTTTAGCTTTGATTAGGTAATGCCTCTGATATGGTTTCTGAAATAATTATTTTTTGGAACAAGACTTTGCTAGACCATATTAACTCTGTGTACTCCCTAGTTAGACAAGGAATTTGCAAGACTAGTTTCTTTAACCACTCATTCAGACTTGGTCAGATTCTTAAACATTATGCCACTCAGGTCCTCTCCCCTGACTTACCTCTGCATGACTGGATGGCTGCAGACATTGTACATGTGGGAGATCAATATAAAGAAGGGAACTAGACTTCTTCCAGAATCTATGCTCTAGATTTGGCATTGAAATTACTTTTATAAATATCTCCACCTGAGGTATGCTCTTAACAATATCTCCTGGTCAGATCACACCTTGTTATGGTAACTGATAAAACTTTTTGACCATGCTCAACTTTGTCATAAGGATATCTCATGTACCTACAATTTATCAGGTACGTGACTAAAACTCTCAGACTAAAACCCCCCTCTTGGCTGCTGGTGAAATATGGGAACACTGGTTCTACACACCCTATCTGTTGGACCTGTCCATGTCTTGCTCATTTCTGGAAGAACATTCATGCGCTCACCTTTTATATCACTTAAAGTGGTTGTAAAGCCGTCCCCACCCCCCAAAAATAAACCTGCAAAGCAAATTCATAATGAGCTAGTATGCAGCGCATACTAGCTCATTATGAAACACTTGACTTGGAACGAAGCTGTTGCAGCGTCTCGGCCCACCGCTGTGACTGGCGATATCATTTTTCTGGGTCTGTGGCTCCGTCCAATCAGCTCCAGTGCTGTGATTGGCAGAGCCGTGCTGACGTCACTCCTGTGCATGCGCACGGGAGCCGTCATTTACGCCACAAATACAGAAGAAATGACACCCTGGGCTACCCCGGGTGCCGATTCTTCAGTGCGCATGTGCCGATGACGTCGACACATGCAGATACAGGGGATATCTCCTAAACATGTATGGTTTAGGAGATATTTCCTGAACCTACAGGTAAGCCTTATTGTATGACTTGACAACCACTTTAATTCCCTATTGTTCTTAACCCACAGCTGGCTCTTCTAGAGGTAGGGCTTGAAATGTGAGCAATTCAATTCCGTACCATGTTTACACATATTTTTTATTGCAGGTAGACTCACAATTGCAAGGAAATTGAAATCTACAACCCCCTGTGCTCAAGTATGTGTGCAAACCCCCAATGATCACTTCCTTATGGAAAATTCTTTAAACAATGGGAATCCTGGATACAGGATACCAGAAGTGCCTCTTTAACATAGACAGTCCTTCAACCCAGAACTTTAAGTTACTTTTTTTTCTCACTTCACGACCATACCAACACACTCACTTAGACTGATAACATAGCAAATTATTCTCCCGTAATATTTTAAAGGGGAAGGTTGGTGAAGCCCACGGACTACCTGGGGCTTGTACCTAATGTGCCATGTCCCAAATTTGAATAGCCAAAATTGTAAGGATCAGAAGAATGGACTTTACTGGCACATACAAATTTGTAAAAAATTGTATTTATTGATTCATTTTAAAAAAAAATCTAGATTTAAATATCAAAATACATTTATACTGACAGTGTACAGATAAAATTACATTACAGTAATGACAGTGCAGTTGGTTGCCCCTGGGAGGGACAGTAAAGATATGACAAAAGAGATTGCTCAACATGTTTTGCTACAACGTGGTCACTTTCTCAGGAGCGTTTGTGTTTCTAATAAAATATATAAACATTAGTCATATTCCAGGAAACAAATTAAACACAAACATGCTTGACTGGAGGTACACTCACTTGCACCACCTGGAGGTCCGCACACCCCTCTAGGCAGACACCAGGACTTCCTAAAACCGTGTGACCGCTCAAGGTACATTTATCAGTTGTGGATACACACAGGTAGCTACGTAGTAACAAGTAATAAATTAATATGAACGTAATGATAGCGATAGGTACTAATAACTCATAGTATATGGTATCAGTACTGTTTATAGTTTATACATATTAGTATTATTTATTTAACCTACCGGGAATTAAGAGCTGAACTGTTCCACTTTGAGTATGTACTGTATGACTGAATTTGGGGGCCATTGATTCATTTTAAAAATGAATCAATAAATACAATTTTCTACGAATTTGTATGTGCTGGTAAAGTCCATTCTTCTGTTCCTTACAATTTTGGGTTCCGAAATATTTGCATTTTCTTCTCTATATATCTCTGTTTTTGTAATGCTACTCTTTCTCTGTATACATTGATGTAGAGAGAGTGGTACCCCACAGTTGTATACTGCATAATTCCATTACTTTACTGCTAATTCCCTCAGTGTATGTCTCACTATATATGGCAATCTCAGTACCTAATGGTACTTTGCTATACCTTAAACATCACTAAATTGCCATCATTTCTGTTTTTTGTTTCTTTTTTTTTGTACTAAGCCTGGTACTCTTTTTATGTTCCTTTTTTTTTTATTCCATAAAACTTTATTAGTCGATTAATATAGTGTACAGAGACGTTCAACCAAAAAAAAGAAACCAATAACAGGGTTACATATGCATTAGAAGAGACATATGGCATAGCACGGGTATTGCAGTATTCTGAATTAATTTCACATTTATTGGGTGGTATCCGTTAATTATTCTTATTCGTTGCTTTGCATGGTAATCCATGACTCTAACGGTATATATCACTC
>BLSH010544483.1:85197-95800 GCA_018402905.1 Glandirana rugosa | reverse complement strand
TTGTAGACGTTAGACACACACTTTGATGTCGTATCTCTTCTTGTCCGTATACCAAAGCGAGAAGTTGTGTGAAACTACAGCATAGAGAAGAACAGGTATATGGTTTCGCTCTGCTAGAGTTTTAACCCCAGTTTGCAGATGTTTGCAGAACAGTGATATGATATCACTGTTCTTCAAACATCTGGAAACTGTGTGTGAAGAGCGAAACCATATGCCTGTTCTTCTCTATGCTGTAGTTTCACACACAGATTCCAGATGTTCACAGAACAGGTGTATGGTTCCTACCGGTTTTAGGTAAAGTGTTCTAAACTATTTCCAGATGTTTGAAGAACAGGTGTATGGTTCCTCCCGGTTTTAGGTAAAGTGTTCTAAACAGTTTACAGATGTGTGCAGAACAGATGTTCACTTATTCCCGGTTATATTTAAAGTGACACACAGACTTTAAAGATGTTTGCAGAACAGATGTTCACTTATTCCCGGTTTCAACACACACATTTTCCAGATGTTTGCAGAACAGTGATATGGGTTCTCCCGGCTTATTTATACTTTTTTGACACAGTTTGAAGATGATTTTAGAACAGTTATATGGCTTCTACCGTTAATTAATACTTTTCAGACACAGTTTGAAGATGATCCACATTCACCTCCATTTTTGCTTTTTTTATGTTTTTATTTTTTTAAAAATATTTAAAGTTATTTCCCTGTCCCCATTTCTTTGTAGGGCACTTGTCCCACCCTTACCCCCATTTTCCATCCTTTTGCAGATGGATGTGGCCATGTGGTATTTGTGTAGTAATGGCTTTCTTTGGGGGACTCGGCAATGCAGCCCATCTTTCTTCAAGTGCCTCCTTATTGTGCATCTTGAAACAGCCACACCACGTGTTTTCAGAGAGTCCTGAAGTTATTTGTGGGTTTTTCTTTGCATCCCGGACAATTTTCCTGGCAGTTGTGGCTGAAATTTTAGTTGGTAATAAATAGAGGTCATCAGCAAATAGTGTGCATTTATGGGTTTGTGGGCCACAACTTACCCCCTTAATATCTGGATGCTCCCTTAATGCTATCGCTAGGGTTTCCATAGCGATCGCAAATATCAGGGGGCATAGCGGGCACCCCTGTCTGGTGCCCGTGTTGATAGTAAGTGGGTCAGAGAGAAAGTATTGCAATCTAATATTCGCTCTGGGGTTGGAGTATAAGGCCTTAAGAGTCTGTCGGAAGCGAGGGCCAAAGCCCCAGCAGCCGAGGACCTCAAAGAGATAGGGCCATTCTATTGTGTCAAACGCCTTCTGAAGGTCTCCCGAGAGAACGAAACCTTCTCGAGGGGGGCCCCCGTCCCATCCAGATCTTAGGAGAGAGATGAGATCCACCGCTCTGTGAATTTGGTCGGATCCTTGTCGACCAGGGATAAACCCAACTTGGTCCTTATGAATATAATCCCCTATAAAGGCAGCTAGTCTGTTGGCCAGGATTTTAGTTAAGATTTTGAGGTCGTTGTTGATTAGGTAGATATCAGAGGGATCCTTGCCTGGCTTCGGGATGACCAAGATATTGGCCGAGTTAAGATCCGGACTAACTTGAGTTCCCTCTTGTAGGGAGTTAAAAAAGTTAGTTAAATAGGGGGCTAAGATAGATCCGAATTGCTTATAGTATCTTGTCGAAAGTCCATCGGGGACAGGAGCGGAACCCCCTTTAAGATGTTTAATTACGTCAAGAACCTCAGTTTCCGATATTGGGGCCTCTAGGGCAAGGCAATGATCTCTGGTCAAGCTAGGGAGGGGAATGCTATCAAGAAAGTTGGACAGGAAGGGAGATGAAGCTGGATACTCTGACCGGTAGAGCTTAGCATAGAAATCTTGGAATGAGAACATGATCTTGTGAGGATTTTGTGTTAGGGTCCCTGAGGGGTCCCTTATCTTAGGGAAAGAGAATGTTTCGGGGAGAGTCTAGCTGCTAATTTAGGACCTATATGATCTTTTCTGAGGTAGAACTGGGCATTTGTCCATTGTGCTTGTTTCTGTGCCTGGGTGGTCAGAGCTAAATTCAGGGCCGCCCTACCTGCCTCCAACTTAGCCCGAGACTGCGGGGTCGGATTTTTCTTATGCGTTTTAGCGAGTTTATGAAATTCCCGCTCTAAATTGACTAAATCGCTCTTTCTCTGTTTTTTCAGCTTAGCAGAAAGGAATATGATTCTGCCTCTAATAACTGCTTTGTGGGCAGCCCAAAGACTCATATGTGAGACTTCTGAACCCGAGTTTAGGCTAAAGTACTCTTTAAGGTCCTCCCCTAATAGCGTGCAGTGGACCAGGTTATTTAGAATGGATTCCTTCAGTCTCCACTGCGGTCTAGGGCCCGAATCCCCCTGAGGCCTAAAGAGAAGGATTACCAATGAGTGATCAGATAATGGGGAGTCTTTTATAAAGGAGTTAGAGACAGATGGGATAGAAGGAGCATTCATAAAAATATGGTCAATCCTGGCTAATGTTTTATGCGGGGCTGAGTAATGCGTGTAATCCTTCATGTTAGGGTTAAGCTCCCTCCAGGCATCCACTAGACCCAATGAATTTAGAATTTGGTGATTTTTAGGCTCTTTTTTTGGGGTTGGAGGAGTCTAGACCGGATTGGGCCAGACGTATCCAACATGGCATCAAACGCAGTGTTGGAATCCCCTCCGAGAATCAGAGTCCCCTCAAAGAGAGGGGATAGGGAGTCAAACATTGCTTGAAAGAATTGAACCTGTCCAGTATTAGGGGCATAGTAGGAAAGGAATGAATAGGTGTTACCCCTGAGTTCTCCTATCAAAAGAATAAATCTCTCCTCGGGATCCCGAATCTCTTTACAGGTAAGAAACCCAAGGACTTTAGCAAAGACTATTCCAATCCCTCTCGTCTTATCCGTAACATTCGACAGATAGAATTGTGGGAAGCCTGCGTGGAGAAACTTCTTGTTGAATTGGGAAGGGAAGTGGGTTTCTTGAATAAGAAGGACATCCAGGTGCTGCGAGTGGGCTGCCTGGAAGTACTTCCTACATTTTAGGGGGGAGTTGAGTCCCTGTACATTATGAGAAGCGACTTTTAAGCAGCCTTGGAAGTTAGTGGGGGGTGCCATGGTCTAAATCATGGTATGCATAAGAAACTTATTCAAACTTATGTTGGGAAACGTATCCATCCTTAACGATGTCAGAACGATAGCTCTTTGCACGGCCTTGGAAGAGGATTGGAGATTGCCGCGTCCCTTGATAGGGTGTTGCCCCGGTGCCTGAATGAAATTGAACGGGGAGAAAAGAAGAGGAGAAGGAGAGAAGAGGGAGAGAGCCAGAAGATACAAAGACCAAGGAGAGGGGAAGTGGAAAAGGTCCATCATTCCCCTCAGGGGTCTGGGGCCTGAACCCAGAAGGCCGGCGGCCCAGCCCCAAGACTGACCAAATAACGTCTGCTCAACCGGCAGTATCACATCTGGTCTCGTGGGAACCATGTGGTAAAACCCGACAGCAGAGGGAGGAGCATGCTTACCATCCCGCCCCTATGACAACCCAAACTTTATAACTGAAACAAGACAACTGATTAGCAGCACATATAAGAGAAACAGTTGTTAAAACAAAAAGGCCCTTAAGGACCACCCTACGAAAGGGAGCGTCCAGTGGAGGGGACGGGGGGGGGACAACATTCCACCATTTCCCAGGAGCAGAGCAAAAATAGACCGAGAACATATTAAATCAACTGAAAAACTATTCAGACAAATGAGGAATACGTAAGAGAGTTCCCTCGTTTTGAGGGCATTCAGGGGATGTAAGCCCATCCGTGTACACCTCCCAGACCTCGGCCCAGACCCCCCACAGCCCTCTTACAGGGACATATCGGGAAGGCTGTACCGGGTGAGCAGTGAAGGGACCCCGCCCCCACGGACTAGAACATAGACCCAAGGACAAGAGTAACCTGTGCCGCAAAGTAACGTTAACAAGGATAGTTTACTACCCCAACACTAAAAAACTGAAAAAGGAGAAAATTCTCGTAATAACAGTCAAAATTAGAGACAGTTAAAAGCCTTGGTGGCTATGGCAGGGCTTCACAGTCCAGAAGATGAATCTCAGAGGGGCAAGAAGAAGGATCAGGGGAGATGTGAGTCTTTGGATCTCTTAGAATGTTGATTACGCCAGACCAGAGGGATTGGGCTCTGTGGTGAAGGGCGTTTGGACAGACCTGTTGCTTTGGAGATGAGGGAGGTATCCGGATCAAAGGAAATAAGGTTTAGTTTTACCAGTAGGTGTTCCCCTTGGTGGAATGTGGAGAAGCCGTGGTTCTTGCCTTTAAAGGAGAAGGATAGGCGGAAAGGAAAGGACCACCAGTACTTAATGCATTTTTGTGTCAGAAGCTCCAGGAGGGGCTTGAGCGATCTCCTTTTCTGGATAGTAGTTGGCGAGATGTCTGAAAAAACTTGAATTGAGTGGCCCTGGAATGATAAGTGAGTTGGTGTTTCTGGAGAGCTTCATAATCTCCTCTTTGACAGCAAAAAAGTGAGCTTTAACTATGACATCCCTAGGGAGACCGTCTGAGCGGGGAGTCTGAAGGGCCCTATGGGCCCTGTCTAGTTCCAATCTGTGATCTGGAATGTTCGGGATGATTTCCTTAATGAAAGAACGAACTGTTCCCTGAACGTCTATGATAGATTCAGGGAGTCCTCTTATACGGAAGTTGTACCTGCGGGACTGATTTTCAAGATCTTCTATCTTGGAAAGCGCTATTTCTAATTGGTCCTGGAGGTCCTGAATACGAGAAGTATTTTGGTTTGCTTTTGCGATCGTTTGTTCAGTTCTTTGTTCAATGATGTCAATCCTGGAACCTAAGTTTTGCAGATCCAATTGAATAGTAGAGGTGATTTGTGGTGCGGTTTGGGCCAAACCCTTCGATAGCATCTTGGAAAAGGTTTCCATCATAAATTTTAGGTCTGAGTGTACTTTTGAGGGGGGAATCCCAGAAGGACATGGGGTATCTGGAGTTGGAGTTCGGTCCCCAGCCGGGGAGGCGAACATTTCATCCAGGGTCCTTTCTAGAAGAGAGAATGTGGAAGCAGGGGAAGAGATCTGGAGCTCAGTGGTCCCAGAGGATGGCGGGGCTTGGGCAGGGAGAATTTGGGATCTCCCGTCTACTCCCGCCTCCATGTCCTCGGGGTTGTCCCTAGGAGCCGATTGTGAATCTGAAGGCATAGGAGTAGGTTTAGAGGGCTGGTTAGTAAAGTTGGGGTGCTTGGATATGCCCCTTCTTACCGCTGCTGCATACATTGAGAGTGGTCCTAGGGTGGGAGCGTCTTCTTGTAATACGAAGAGGTAGGGGTAAATTGACCAACACAGGCGTTGTGAGGGGTTAGCGAATAGATGAGAGCCCCAGTTTCTGGCTAGTGGGGGCAGGGTAATAGCTGTAGGGGGACCCCAGATATTCGGCTTGCAGGGGGCCTGTGCCTGGTACACCTAAGGTGAGAGAGGGTGTCTGAGACCTCGAACTCACAGGGGGAGATATCAGCCTGGTGAGCAGTAGAAATAACAGTCCTCAATAAGGGAGGGTGAACTCCTCTATACTGTAAAGAGCCTTGTGGGAGAAGTCTGTGGCCCGGGGGTCTCCTCCTGGGCTAGGTCACACTTTTAGTTGCTGTTTATGGCTCTTAATCATGGAGTTAAGATAGCTTGGGGGTGCAGAGTAATTTACAGAGGGGGGCCTCCCTCGCCGCCCCTATGCCCCTCCGTGGATGTAGGCCGCAGCCTACCTATGTGGATCTCCCGCCGGGCTCCAGAGGCAGGCTACCGCGGATTACGGGGATTCACGGGACCCCCGATACTTATTGCCCCACTCCAGGGCCTCAGAGTGACCTGCCAGTTCTGTTAAAGGACCCCTCCTCACCTTACAGGCGGCGTCCGCGTTATTGTAGGCCACAGCCTCGGCCTCGCCTAGAATCACGTCCGGGAGTCGGGCGGGGGGGATCCCGCAGGTCTCGGAGGGATGGTCCGGTGCTCCTGTGCGCTCTTGGGTGGTGGAGGTGCCAGCCCGGATGGCTGCCTCTGGGGATGGAAAGGGCGAGGCGGTCCGGAGCTCCGAGATTACACCGCCATCTTGGAGAAGCCACGCATGTGCACTACCGTGAGTTTATTATTTAAATGCACAGCTGAACAAAAGGAAATAGCTCACTGACATAGGTATATGTTTTGTGCCCAGAGGTTTTACATATTCTGAGCAAACAGTAAACATGCTTTAAAACAATAACTTATTTTACTCTCTGTAGCTAAAGGCATTATGGAGAAACTCATTTTCAACGTTTACAAAAGAGACCCAGTCATTTTCTATGAAAGAAGAATCCCGAAAGCCTGCCACCTTTCTAGTGTATTGGTTGGATTAAGTGTTGAATCTAATGTAAACACACAGCAGGTTTTTATACGTTTTTAGAAACCAAATTAAACCCTACTTTAGGGTGTTTTTTTGTGATTTTTGAGGATCTCTGAAAATTAAAATTTTTCTAAGTACATACAGCTAGAAAGACCAGTGAGGACTATTTTAAAGTTATTTTACTGACTGTTAAATATAGTTAAATACGTTATTGTCCATAGTCTAAGCACAGGTGTATGTAAAGTACCAATCTGTAGCACAGGTTACTATATTAGGTTTCATGCCAACTATGAGGATTTATTTTTTTTTTTTAAAAATAGTTGTTCTGATTTTACAAGCTGTCACAAATAATCACTGTAATGTGTCTATTATGGTTATTTGCTGTGATTGGAAGCTCCATCTAGTGGTCATAATGTGGTATTTTCCTATATACCCCAATCAGTAAAATACTGTATGATGGCTGCTAGATGGAGCTGATGATTATAAGAAAAATTCAAGCTTAAATATAGTAGAAAACAGCTGTAGTAATTCCCTGAGGTGGTGAGCGGATGGTTCACTGGCTTGTAATGTCCTCCTAGCACCTGAGAAAGCATATAGATGAAAGAAAGCCAGTAGCTCAATCTTCCACAATGAGTAACTGTGTTAACCACTTCAGTTTCAATTTTAACCCCCTTCCTGACCAGGCCATTTTTTGTGATACATCACTGCATTGCTTTAAATGACATTTGTGAGGTCGTGTGACACTGTAAATTTCTTTCTCACAAATAGAGCTTTCTTTTGGTGGTATTTGATCACCTCTACCGTTTTTATTGTTTTGCACTATAAACAAAAAAACCCTCGATTTTGAAAAAAAAAACTATATTTTTTACTTTCTGCTATAAAACATATGCAATAAAAAATGTAAAATGTATTCATCAATTTAGGCCAATTTGTATTCTGCTACATATTTTTTGGTACAAAAAGCATATATTGATTGGTTTGTGCAAAAGTTATAGCGTCTACAGGCTATGGTATATATTTATGGACTTTTTCTAAATTATTTTCACTAGTAATGGTGGCGAGCAACGATTTTTAGAGGGACTGCAACATTGTGGCGCACAAATCTGACACTAACTAACTAACTAACACTTTTTAGGGACCAGTGACACCAATACAGTGATCAGAGCTAAAAAATACACTGTCACTGTATAAATGACACTAGCAGGGAAGGAGTGAGCATCAGGGGTGATCAAAGTGTTAAGTGTGTTCCTAGGGAGTGATTTCTAACTGTGTGGGGGATGGATTCACTGGAGGAAGAGAGACATCTGTGTTCCTGATTAGCCAGAACACAATATCTCTCTCTCCCTCTCTGACAGAACAGAGGTCTGCCTTGTTTACATAAGCAGACCGCTGTTCTGCCTCTCCTACGAATGATCGGTGGGTCTGGCAGGCCATTTCAGCCACTGGACCCACTGATTGGCTCCTGCACAGTGGAAACACAACTCTGGCGGTTCTTGAATGCACCCCAGAGCTGATCCGAGAAATCACGTACAGGTATGTGATTTTGCATTTAAGGGCCGCCCTGCAGGAGTATATATATGTGGGGCATCCTTAAGTGGTTAATCCAGGTGTGGTACAAAATAATACAGGGCTTGCGTATTTTAGCGTGTAACCTTAATCACGGGCATACAATCCTCAGAACAACAACATATTTATATACTGTATATAAATATATGGATACAAAACCTAACCCTGCCCCTACCAATATAGGCTGTGGTAATTGAATGAGGCTACTAGGTTCAGCCCAAGTAGGCAGCCTGGCTGGTGGGGAGAGGAAAGAAAAGAGAAAAAAGAGGAACAAGAAACAACAAAAATGCAAAAAACAGTATTGTACAATACATGAATATAAAATCAAAACGGTCAACTATCATGCAGGGGAAAACTGCAGGTAAAAATATACAAGTGAGGCAATTTACAAATGTAATTCCACATCAAAACCCCCAATACATACAATCAATGCACTACAAGGGTTAAGTGGGTTCATTGTCAGCAGAAGGTAGCTCTTATGCATAGAAGAGATCAATGTACGCTAACACAGGTTCATCAGTTGTGATTAACAGTTTTTAGATGATTTTAGAATAGTGATATGGGTTTGCCCAGTTTTAGTTAAAGTTTAACACACAGTTTCCAGATGATTGTAGAACAGTAGTATGGGTTCTCCCGGTTTTAGTTAAAGTTTAACACACAGTTTCCAGATGATTGTAGAACAGTGATATGGGTTCTCCCGGCTTATTTATACTTTTTTCACACAGTTTGTAGATGATTTTAGAACAGTGATATGGCTTCTACCGTTAATTAATACTTTTCAGACACAGTTTGAAGATGGTCCACATCCACCTCCATTTTTGATTTTTTTTTTAAAATGCTTTTAGTTATTTCCCTGTCCCCATTTCTTTGTAGGACACTTGTCCCACCCTTAGCCTCATTTTCCTTTCTTTTGCAGACCTCTAGGACTTTCCAGGACTTTTTTACAGCCATTTTTGTGCCTAAAAGTTCGGGTCCCCATTGATTTCACGCTCCCCGCTGTACAGGGGGTAAATCTTCCTAGATGGGGGAGGCCTCCCCCCCCATGTTCCAGGGATTGGGGGGTGGCAGGTGGCTGGTGTCTAAGAATTGCTTCCTCATCATGTCTCCATGGATGGACTTTCAGTGGACTTCCTGTCAGCCATAAGGCATGGAGTTGGTAAGGCACCACATGGTGCACAAATCTATAGTATGCATCTACAGTTATGTGATTAGAAGTCTGCAGGTATATGCGATTAACCTGCACCTCTAAGCAGAGATCACAAGGTGAAGACTGCTGTGTGGCCATGGTGTCAGTTCATGCTGTGGTTGTGTCTGCAGGACTGCTAATGATTAGGCTGACAACAGGTGTTGCTGTGCTGTGCTGAGCTGAACCTTTTCCATGAACTGAGCAAGGCTTGTCCCTGCAGCTCGATGCAATGTGTTTATGATCTATTGCTTGGTTGTGATAATATCCTCTGCAGTACATTGTCTAAGGTAGTTAAGCTACTAGTGCCAATTGTATGGGGTATGTTAACCCTTACTGCTTTCCATGTGACTTATAAATGATGCAGCAGAACCAATAACTGACATATGTACTGACGGCTATTGCTTACATGTTAGTTTTATGCACAGATCCTGTGATTGTTAGCATCAATTCATGTCACTTTGGCTTGAAATGCCTTTACACCTCACCTACAATTTCAGTGGGGTCTGTTTGCTGCTGGTAGTCGGAGACTCCTGGGGTGCTGCGACTGGCTGCGACTAGCTGGCTGCGGGCTCTGGGACCTCGGTGCTGGGGGCAGATGGTATCCTCCATAGGGGTGAATGGCGTTCTGACTCTGCAAAGGGCTGCAGGGGGGTATGTGGTCTGGGGCTACTTAGGGGCCTACAGTCGCATCACCCTGAACACACCAGATCGCATTTGATCTGGGAGACTAAGCAGGGTTGGACCTGATTAATGTCTGGATGTGAGACTGCCTGGAGATGCCAGAAGTTGTAGGATATACCGCAGGTGGATATGCGATTAAGTTACTTGTAGTGACTGCTGGAATGAACAATACTTCCAGAGATTATGCCACTAGTATTTTAGCTCAGGGGTGAACCAGAGACGATCAGCTTACATAGAGACCAGCCATGTTCACTAAGGTGAGGGCAGGTAAGTACATCTGAAAGAAAAAAAAGAGTGCACAATATGGGCATAGGGACCTCTACCTCAAAACAGTTGGCTAAGGAGTCTTGATTAGAGTTGAGCGAACACCTGGAAGTTCGGGTTCTGCTGGTCCGTCCGAACTTCGGGACAAAGTCCGGGTCCGGGTCCGGACGGAACCCGAACGATCGCACGGACAACGAACCCCATTGAAATCAATGGGGACCCGAACTTTTAGGCACAAAAATGGCTGTAGGAAAGTCCTGGAAAGCCCCAGAGGGCTGCAAAAGGAAGTAAAATGGGGGTAAGGGTAGGGCAAGTGCCCTACAAAAAAATGGGGACAGGGAAATAACTGTAAATATTTTTAAAAAAATAAAAACATAAAAAAAGCAAAAATGGAGGTGAATGTGGATCATCTTCAAACTGTGTCTGAAAAGTATTAATTAACGGTAGAAGCCATATAACTGTTCTAAAATCATCTTCAAACTAGGGCAAGTGCCCTACAAATAAATGGGGATAGGGAAAATAAATTAAAATCAAGTAAAAT
>BLSH010544483.1:11850-23356 GCA_018402905.1 Glandirana rugosa | reverse complement strand
TTGGACAAACCTGGTACTTGGGTAAAATTAAGAAATCGAGAGAGATGTGAAGGGAGATTTTTGACGGTTACAGTTGAGTTACTTATAGTGAGACACACAAAAGGTTAAATGTAACAAAGGAGAGAGGAAAACAAAATGTAAGTCAAAAACGTAGTGATTAAAGTGATTACTGTACTTACAATAACAACAACCGTAACGTCCTATTGGTACAAGGTACACATAACGGACTACGGAGTAAAAACACAAAAAAACAGGGGTAATCGTTTCCAAGGTAAGTATAAACTTTCAGTGACCTAAGACACTCTTCCCCAATCCGGTTAAATCAAGGGAGAAGAGATTTTCAGTCACACCACCACTCCAGCTTTTGATTATGAACTGTAATTGTTCTTCTGATATCATTACATGTGGCTATTGCAGGACAGGGAAATTGGCCTAACCCCTTCTCACAGAATCCAGTGACTTTCAAATATGAATGGAACCTTTGCTAATGGGGACAAAAAAACACAAAAATGAGGCATCAGGCAATACACATGGAACATGGTTATCCTGCAATGCCAACAACAATAACATTCATGTCATTAGTGAAATTAGTGATGCAAAAACTGAATGTAAAACAAAAGGAGAGAGGAAACAATGTAAATTGGAAAACACACAGAGTGATATTCATTGAGTTGACATTGGCAGTTTTTAGAGGGAAGTGTAGAGAGAGCTAAAGAATTAAAATGGGTTCATGGTCCAAACAGGTTATAGATGCTACATATGTGGATTTAGTATGGAGAAATTAGCTAGCCAAGAAGTGGTCAATTCTAGTGTGTGTTTTGTGTACTGGAGTATAGAAGGTATAGACTTCATAGACCTCATAGACCTACATACATCAAAAAGTGAGCATTGTTTAAGAAGATATTGAAATTTCAAGCGTAGTCTATATCTATCACTGGGAAATGGTTTACTCTCCCCGGATAGTCTATCCAGTGACAGAGATGAAAGGAAGTTAAAATCCCCACCTATGGGGAAGTACGTGTGTGTACTGGTAGATATCTTAGTAAAAACATCCCATAAAAATATTTGCTTAGAGTTAGGGGCATATAGATTACAGATGATAACAGTTTTAGAGCCCTACTGGCTGTTTGATTGTATATGGTGAAAGTGCAGATGAAGGGTACAGTTGGTTTCATGAATATAGCTACCTGCTTTCTTAAAGGGTTTGCAACCCTTCACTATGATTTACTGCCAGTCCCTATGTTTTAAGCAGCTATAATGCATTGTTACATAGTTACATAATTAGCCAGGTTGAAAAAAGACACAAGTCCGTCTAGTTCAACCAATCATATATATATATATATATATATATATATATATATATATATATAATATCATACAATCCCATATACAGAATCCTTCATCCACAATTGATCCAAAGGAAGGATGTAAGGTGAAAGGAAAATCTAGAATAGAAGAGCACCCACCGGGCTTGGCGTGGTCTTAGTCTCTTCGCTGTCCTCAGGTACTCTAAATTTTTGTGGTCAGTGTAAATGAGAATGGGGTGAGCAGCCCTCTCCATTAGATAGTGCCACTCCTCTAGTGCCGACTTAATGGCCAGCAACTCTCTGTCACCGACGTCATAGTTCCTTTCTGGTGCTGATAATTTACGAGAAAAGAAACCACGGAATGCAGTGATGTCTTGGGGCCATGTCTCTGTGAGAGGACAGCTCCCACAGCGTTTTCCGAAGGACATATGGCAGAATTGAATCCGGATGCTTCAAGATAGGCTGCCTGTGCCTCGCTGGACCACTGGAACCAGGTATTTTGCTTAGTAAGCTGCGTAATCGGTGAGATGATGGCTGAGAACCCTCACAAATTTTCTATAAAAGTTGGCAAATCCAACAAACCGCTGGATTCCCTTCTTATCCACCAGCACCGGCCATTCCAGTATTGCAGCCACTTTCTGCAGATCCATGGTGATTACCTTGACAGATATGATTAATCTCAGGAAGGGGATGCTGGATTGCTCAAATGTGCACTTCTCCGCTTTGGCGTAGAGCCCATGCTGGCGGAGGCAACTTAACACTTTAGCCACATGTTGAAGGTGTTCGTCCAGATTGGCAGAAAAGATGAAAATGTTGTCTAGATAGCCAATCACAAACTGGTCTAGGTAGTCTCTAAAGATATCATTCACAAAGTGTTGGAATGTTGCGGGGGTGTTGCAGAGCCCGAAGGGCATTACCAGGTACTCATAGTGCCCGAACCGAGTACGGAAGGCGGTCTTCCACTCATCGCCTTCCCTAATGCGGACCAGGTTGTAGGCTCCCCGCAAGTCCAACTTGGTGAATATGGTAGCCGCTCCCAACCATTGGGAAAGTTCAGGTACCAGAGGAAGAGGGTAGTGGTTCTTCACTGTAATCATATTAAGTTCCCTGTAGTCAATGCAGGGTTGCAAGGAGCGATCCTTTTTTCCGCAAAGAAGATTCCTGCTCCTGCTGGGGATTTTGATTGGCGGATAAACCCTTTCTTTAGGTTGTCGTCAATATAGGCCTTGAGGGCCACCAGTTCTAGCTCGGTAAGAGGGAAAGTACATCCGAAGGGGACTTCCGGGAAGGAGCTTGATGGGGCAATCATAAGACCTGTGAGGTAGAAGCTTGTCTGCACCCTTTTTACTGAACACATCTAGAAAGGTGTAATACACAGGTGGAATGGCCCGGCGGGTTTCAGGGTCTGGGTCAGAGTCCAGGCATAGCATCATTGGGGCCGTTTCAGCAATAAGCTGACTGGAACCTGACCTTGCCCGTGCTCCAATTTATGTCGGGATTGTGCGCCTGCAGCCACGGGAGGCCCAAAATGATGTGAAAAGGAGGGGAGGAGATGACATCCAAGTGCAGGAGATTTTGGTGCCAGCCGGGCATGCTGACAGGCAGTGGAGTGGTCTCATGAGTAACAAGTCCGGAGTTGATGGTATATCCATCAGCTAGGTACACCATCATCCGGTGCGCTTTGGGTTGTAGAGGAATCCGGTATTGGGCAGCAAATGTCTGATCCAGGAAACAGCTGCAGGCTCTGGAGTCTATGATGGCCTGAACTGGAATATTCCCCTCTGCGAGCTGCAGGGAAAGAGGTAGAGCCAAGTGAGTCACCCTTTGTGGTGGCGCAGGCAAGACACTGGGTGTGACTGTAGGGAGCTTATGCAGCTTGGCTGGGCAGGTTCTGACATAATGTCCAGGTTCACCGCAGTAGAGGCACAGGTTGTCATTTCTGCAGTGTTGCCTCTCTTCATGAAAAAGAGAGGGGGGAGGAGTCCGAGTTGCTGAGGATCAGGCAGTCCTGCAGGCAGGGGTCTTGGACTGGGGTCACTTGGCGACTGGACGGAGCGTGCTGGGTCCCTGGATCGTTCAGCCCGGAGTTCCAAGAAGTGTCAGTCGAGCTGAATGGCCAAGTTAACAAGGGCGTCCAAAGGACAGGGAACCCCCACTCGGGCCAGTTCATCCTTTAAGGCCTCGGACAGTCCCAAACAAAACCGGTGACAGAGAGCCACATCATTCCAGTTTGTGTCAGCGCTCCAACACCGAAAATCGGCAACATAATCTTCTGCCATCCGTTGCCACTGCTGGAGAGCGTGGAGAGCAGCTTCGGCCGAGGCGGCTAGATGGGGGTCCTCATACAACTGGGCCATGGCAGGGAAGAACTGGGCCAAGCTGTAAACGGCCGCTGCTTTTTGCTCCAGGAGACGGTGAGCCCAGGCCTGGGGGTCTCCGAGCAAAAGAGAAATCACAAAGCCCACCTTGGTTGTCTGCAGGGAGAAGGTGTGGGACTGAAGTGAAAAATACAGTTCACAGGAAGTCTTGAACACCCAAAACTTCCTGCGATCCCCTGAGAAACGTTCAGGTATGGGGACCCGTGGTTCGGGCGATGGGGCCAAAGCAGCAGGTACAGTCTCTGGAGCCGGGGGCACAGCAAGCTCTCATATTTGCTCCTTAAGCTGCGCATAACCCTCTTGTAGAGTCTTCACGGCTTGTGTGAAGCCAGGCAAGTGCTGGCATAGTTCATCCATAGGAGAGGGTCCCCGAACAGACTCTGTCATGGCTGTCTGTTACTGTCACAATCCTGGCGGTGGAGTCTGGTTCGTGCGGGGATCAACCTCTCTTATGGCCGTGGTTCCAGAACCCCTGATAGAGCAGACAGGGAGCGGTGGAGCACAGGGAAGCAGGAGGGCTGGATTCAGACACAGGTGATGGTAAGATGTCTTCCAGAAGTCCTTGCAAGACTGAGAGTAGTTGTTCAGGCCGGGTCAGCAATGTTCAGGCAAATCGGTGCAGAGGGAGCAGGGTTGTCAGCAGGCAGGCAGGCAGGCAGTGAGGTACCGAGGGGTCAGGCAGAAGAGTGGTCATGGACAAGCAGAGGTTGGTTCAGACGCAAAGTATGGATGGTCAGGTCAAGCCGGGGTCACAGGAACAGGAAGTGCACAGAAACAGGTCACTACAGATTTGCTGTAGAACAGACAGCACCTGCTACAGGGAGCAGGATGCTTATATAGGCTGTTTGGCACCATTGGTGCGCACGGGCACGTGCAGGCATGCGCGGATGGCCCGGAACAGCCAGAAATGGCCCTTTTCCTGACATAAATACTATTACATAATTTAAGGACACTAACCACAACAGCTATATTCCCATGGCCACCATCCCCGAGTGGTTGGGGGATATTAGAAAAGGGCAACTTATGCATCTGAGAAATAACCATAGTAATATAGATGATTTTCACCAACAATCAGATGTATTACTGAAAAGATTTAGAGAGAAATGGAATCATAAGCATATGTTGCAATATGTTAAACATCAAGTCCGGTCAATGGATAGAAAGATATTAGAGGATAAAAAAGGAATACAAGGAAGTGTGTTTGATGTAGCATTTGTAACTAAATTAAATCAAGGCTTTAAAGCAGAAGAAAATCCATGGATTTGATAGTGTCAAAAAAGAGTTAACATTCCCAGCATGCCGAAAATGCTAGCTGTCTCCTTGATTGTGCTCTCAACCAAACTGTTAAACCATCCGATGGATGGTGTCATAGTGGATCACATATGTAACATCATAGCAGTTGCAGATTAGGGGGGCGTGGCCTGAAGAGAGGGAAGGTGGATACTTCTTCACTGAGCTCTGCAGCACCTCTCTCCTATCCAAGGCCATCTAGCCCAACGGAGGATGGGTGAGATACCACAAAACCCGGGGAGGGACTCACCTATATCCCAGCCACCTCTTGGACGTTAGGTGACCCCAGCCTCCAGTGATCCTAGCAGTCAGTCCTGTCCCCCAGCCGAGAGCCAGGCCGTCTTTCTCCGGCATCCGCAGGCCCATCCACAGGGGACAAGCACCTGCAAAGTATTGGGCCACCTATCATCCATCCCCCCTTAGCCCTCTGCGGGATCAATGGCCCAATTGACACCCGATCACGGCGCTTGGTCCGGGCCGCGGCAACTAATTGAGGCCACGGCTTCAATTGCGGCCTACATGGAATAATAAGGTGGGTGCCATCTTGTGGCCGAAAAAGAGTATACCACCCAAATTTCCTCCACATACACAGAGGAACACTCAAACTACAAACCATAACACGAGAGGCCATCACTTCAATAAATTACACTGAAAATATCAGACTTATAGCCCAGAAACTGAGGAAAATGGCCGCTAAGGCCTATATATACTGCACATTGCGGTCCATCTCATAGCACAAGGGGGTTGATCTGCCTCACGGAATGGGCAAATCCAAAAGTGAACATTCCCCTGCATGCTCCCGTTCGTCGAGGAATTCACCACAGGAGCCACCAAAACTGTTTGCTGAAATTTTCAGGTCTCGCTTGCGAGACGCCATAGCAGAAAAACAGACCTCAGACGGAGTCCCTGGAAAAGACAACTGTGACCCAAGAAAAGAGGAAACACAGCACGCAGCAACATTGTTGCACAGAGTGGAAGACATCGAAGAAATCACCACCCGCCATGATATAGAATTACACACCTCAAAATGTACCATAGACTCACACTCTCTGCAGCTTAGAGATATGAGGCGCCATTTAGAAGACTTGGAGAACAGAAGTCACAGGCACAACATCAGAGTCAGAAACCTGTCTGAATCCTATGAACCAGATAATCTGCATACCACTCTCCTAGCCATCTTTAACGACATGTTAGGAAGGCCCCCAGAAACGACGGTTGAATTTGAATGATTCCACAGGGCTTTGAGACCCAGAGGGAGAGAGAATGAGCCCCCCAGAGATGTTATTTGCAATATAGTAAATTTTCAATCAAAAGAGGACATCCTTCGCAGGGCCAGAGCGAGAGGACGCATCCTTTATCAAGGGCACAAAATCAAACTTTTCCAAGACCTCTCACAAATCACACTACAACAGCGCAAAATTCTACACCCCCTCTTGGATCTCCTGAAGGAAAATAACATTCCATACAGGTGGAAATTCCCATTCGGTTTGTCCGCTGGACCCCCGAACCGGCCAGCACCCTTAAAAGTGCCAGAAGGCTTAACTCTTTTCTGAGAAAAACTTAACATCTCACTGATGGACTATCCTGACTGGTATGCTGACTTTCGTCCAAGCCATCATCATGCAGAAGGACCCATTGAAATGCAGCACCACGGTGAACAATCAACGCAGAGGCGACAAAGACTTCTTCCAGATTGTCTCCCCCTCCAGAGAACAGATGTGCTCCAGGAGAAGGGAGTCTCCCTACCTCACCAGCGCACCGCAAACCCAGAAAAGACTGAGACATGCTCTGGGAAACCGCAAGTGGATCATCCTGGTCCACCTTGTACAGCGCAACTTTATTGCTCACCTGTGCCCATACATTAATGACTGAGTATACACACCACGCACATATCTTAAAGCTAACCATAATTTACGCTCCCTTTCTAACATCACTGAACTCTATCGCCCCACTTGAATCTAATCGGTTTATTATCTCCTAGCTGACTCAACCACAAAACTTCTATGCCGGCAGAGGGCAAATTTACACATAGTCAGGTGGTTCTTTTCATCACCTACCAGCACCAAAATAAGAATTTCTTAATTCTACAGAACACGCCACCACAGGAGGTGTATATTTGCTGTGCGAGAAAACACCTCACACTAGCTGATGACATACCCTGGAGTTGAACTTTCTGCCCTCAGCTACCCATTGCCAAGCAGGATCATAATATATCGTACTAACTAAGTATTATTTACCTCTGCAGACAGACTCTTCTCAGACTGCCTAAAATTAAAATTCGGTGGGGATGAATGGCCCTCTGTCCCCTTGTGGCGACCGGGAGTTGAAACTTTCTGAATTATTAAACTTTATACTGTCATAAGATCTGAGAGAGGTCGGTCTGCTACAGGGATTTGTTAACCCTTGCCTGCATAATCTGTGACTGTGTGCTTAGATCTCGCGCTGCAGTTAGAATCAATTTGGACTCCGCTATAAAACCCATCTCAAGGATTCGCAGGAGGTGTGAACTCCTATACGAACTAAAAGATGAGACTATGCAACAATGAGAATGGGTACTAAGACATCGTCAGAATCCAGGTTTTGAACACAGCCCTAGGTTCTCATCCTACTACTTAGTCTTAGCTAGGAGGAATTATATCTTAGAGTTTGAGAAACAGCTATGAGTTTAATGTTAATGGTTTAATTATCTTAAGGTGGACTAAGTTTGCCTGCTTAGTTAAGATACATACGCAACATAACACATCCTATTACTCAACAACCATCACATTCCCTCCCTCATTAACCCTTCATATGCTCCATACTTACACTTCTATATAAAGCATACGTCACTATTTCTCTCAAACACCACTCACATCCTAATTTCTCAATAACGCCTTCTACTCCCATCTCAATACAATATCCTTATTACACACTGACTTAAGCCGGCAAGAGTGTACTTTACCCACAGGTTATTATTTACTACTTAGAACATATTTCTACTGTAAGGATGCAATAGAGTTACTGGTTATTCAATTTATCTTACGTATATTAAGATACTCTTGTATGCTCTCAATGTCGCTAAGATCTTGTAGTGAATATATCCTAACCGTTACCAGGCACACTTACTCACCTATTTACCCCCCAAAAATTCACCCCACAACATTAACACCTCACTCACTTCCTCACATTATTCAGACTCTCTTCAAATATTAAATCTTGCATAGCCAACTTCCCCCATCAAATCCTAATATAAAACATAAGCTCATAAACAGAGATGGACCGCAATGATACAGATCATACACAACACCTCTAACTCTAATACAATTCATCAGAAAGATCAAGCTTTACACCGCTAGTTTCTGCTCAGCCACTACCCCCACACAGTTGCGATCACCACCGCAACTGTACCATCCCGACAGAGACAAAAATTTACTGAGGAGCAGGTCTCCAACAGTAGTCGGTCTTTTCCAACCCCTAAGGCAGGGGCCTACCTATCCTCTATTCCCTTACCCCCCTCAACACCTCCCCCTTTTCTCCTCCAAAGTATACCCCATCTTCTCCAAACACAGTATTTCAAAATGAACCAAATCAAATTAATCTCCCTCAATACTAAGGGACTCAATATCCCAGAAAAAGAAGCAAATTGCTAGCACACATGAAACACTTAAAAACTGATATCCTTTTACTCCAAGAAACTCACTTCCGTACAGATAACATCCCCAAAATAACCAACAAAGATTTCCCAAGAGCTTACCATGCAACTATTAGTTTGGCAAAGACAAAAGGAGTTTCAATCCTTTTATCCAAAAACGTCCCCCTGGAAATAACGGACTCCCTTAGCGACAAAGAATGCCGCTTCCTCTTCAGTAAAGGCACATGTCATGTTAAACCCATCATGATTCCCAATATATACAGCCCAAACAAAGCTCAAATAACCTTCTTTAGGGAAACTATCACAGAACTAATAGCCTTCCAAAAAGGCATTCTCATTCTGGGAGGGGACTTCAATGTAGCCCTCAATCCCATAGAAGACACCTCATCAGGCTCTTCATCCCTACCATTCCGCGCTCTTCGCCAAATTAAAAAACAACTACAAGATGCGTTATTACATGATGCTTGAAGAACTCTCCACCCAACTGACAGAGACTACACATTCTATTCCATGCTACACAACCGCTACACAAGAATTGACTACTTCTCGATCTCACAGAAAGATTTACAATTACTCTCCAATGCCACAATAGAAACAATGTTCCTTTCAGATCACCACCCAATTTCCATATCCCTCACGCTCCCAGACAAACCACACACCACAAAAACCTGGCGTCTAGACACCTCCCTGCTCACATACCCAGAAAACTTAAACAAAATCAAAAAAGATAAAAGAGTACTTCCTAACACACAACACCCCAGAAACGAACCCCATTACACAATGGGAGGTGCACAAATGTGTAATTAGAGGACTCCTAATATCCCAAGCCACAGCCCGTAAACGTGCTAAACAAACCAAAATAAACTCCCTTCTGAAAAAATATATTGGAACATACACATAAAAGAACTAAGGCCAGCTCCACCCTATTAGAGCTATCCCAGGTGCGCGCCCTCCTCTTGGAAGAATTAGGCCATAAGACAAAAAGAAAATACATTCTAACACAAAAACTCTTCTACGAACACAGTAATAAAAGCGTAAAATACCTCGCCAGAGCTATGCAGGAAACAAGAGCAAATGCAACAATTCAATCTATAAACACACCCAAAGGGAAAAAAATTTTCACTAATGAAGAGATTGCCCAACAATTCGTAGAGTACTACTCTGACCTCTACAACCTTCCTCCGGAACATAAACCCCCCGACCTAAAAGACTCTAGACATAATATAATAACCAATTTTCTCAAAAAATATGCACCCAAACCATTAGCCAAACAACAAGCCACAATTATAGATGGCCCGATAGTTGGACGAATTCCGAATAGCACTTAAACAAACCAAATCAGGCAAGAGCCCAGGCCCGGGTGACTTTTCAGCAGCCTACTATAAATCCTTCCAAGACTTACTGGCTCAACCGTTCCTAAGAGCTTTTAACCAACTAGAGAAAAAAAGACGACCACCCACATAATCTGCTTGAAGCCCACATTACCATTATTCCTGAACCGAACAAAGACCCAACCCAAACAGCAAGTTACCGCCCCATATCCCTACTAAACACCGATCTGAAACTCTTTGCAAAAATCCTAGCAAACAGAATCCTCCCACTTATTACAAGATTAATTCACAAAAACCAAGTAGGATTTGTTCCGGGGCGAGAAGCCTGGGACAACACGGTAAAGGGAATTAACATTTAACACTGGCTAACAAAAAACAAACAACTGGGATTCCTCTTGTCACTTGATGCAGAAAAGGCGTTCGATAGGCTGGCCTGGGACTATCTAAAAGCAACTATTCTGGCAATTCGGCTTGGTCCCAGACTAATCTCCTTCATAATGTCCCTCTATTCTAACCCATCAGCTAAGGTAAGGGTCAACAGCCTCCTGTCGAACGCCTTCCCCATCAGGAATGGGACTCGCCAGGGATGTCCCCTTTCCTCTATCCTCTTCATACTAACTCTGGAACCATTCCTCAGACAAATCAGAGCCAACAAAGACACAAAGGGAATAGACATTGCCAGGAAACACTACAAATTGGCTGCATTTGCGGACGATAACCTCATGTTTTTAACCGACCCCCTAATCTCAAATTCCAAACGTCCTTAAAGATTTCCGCACATTCCGCTATATTGCCCATTTTAAAATTAATTTCTCCAAAGCAGAAGCTCTTAACATTTCCCCATAGTACCCCATATTAAAAATGGAAATGGCCGGAGACATCAATCGACTTCTGGAAATATCTCCAACTAAGACACTTTGTACATAGCTTAGAAAACAAGGGTACCCGCGTGTTTATGGAATAAAATCGGTATAATCTTAAAGAAGCAGTTCAGCAGAGTGGACGTCATACCTACGGTCGGGTAAGAGACCGAAAGCGCAGATTGACTTCCAGGTCGTATGACTGTGGGAGTCAACAGTGTCTGGTAAGTGTGGAGCTTAACCATTTAAAACCCTGCACAGGAGTTTGAAGCACATTGTATGAGCGAGGGCACTTTGAAGATACAAATGAACGAAGATATATGTGAATAAGGACACTTAATATTTAATTTAGCACTGGAGCACTTAAGCACTTTTAAATATTGGACATTTTGTATGCAAGTAAACATAGAAGTTTCACGGGAGCGAGTATGTTACACGAAGTTTGAGGACACGTCCCAAAATTTACCAATTCGAGGTGTGAATGGTCTGTGACAACTGAGGGTGTCAGTATGCTGGACCTTCAGTTAGACGCGAAAGCCAGAGAATGGGCTGGCATCCATACTGCAGGTGAGACGACTTGACGAAGAAATTCTAATATGGCTAAAATAAGGTATTTGTGCGCCCATGGGAACAAAAGATTCGATACATGTTTCACAGAATCAACCTCTATAAAGGTCTTCAGCTAACTACAGAGGCCGGTAAAGGTAAA